>MU671957.1:3024-13272 GCA_026770625.1 Nicotiana glauca
TGGCTTTAATTAAGTTAAGTAGATACGAGACTCGTATCATTTGAATAGCGTCCCGTGACTATTTAAATTTCTTCTCCTCGTATCTGATATCGCCTGTGCCTCTTAACTGACCATCACGTTTTGACCGTTTGACCAGTCCACGTGTCATGCCACGTCACCTTCAATATAAATTCAGTTTTTTCCCAATACAAAAACCTTTTGAACAAATCAATCAAAGATGAAGGGGCAAATATTAGCCAAACTAATTAATACCGGATCGAAGGACTGTATAATAAAAATTAAACAATGAATGAATCTAGAATCAGAGATCTTATTAAAATTGAATATTGTTCATCTCCCTCCTTAGAGGGGGAGAGAAATTAAAACCGCTCCCCAAATTTAGGGATATCAGAATATGACTTTTTGAGAGCTCTCTTGTGGTCAGAGAGTCGAGGGCCCTTTTCTCCCTTTTCTCACGTATATATATAGTTAAAATAATCTATTGCGCGAGCCTTTCTGGTCGAGAAAAGATACTACTCTTGTCGTTATGTCGAATGCGTTGGAAAAAGGGATTGGATTGACTCTGACTTTCCTCTTAACGACAAAAATGTGATCGTGACCGCCCGGGTCGGAATGGTCAGATTACGATCAATACAGTTAGTCCCTCCATTCGTCGGGGTCATGCCTAATCGGTCTCGACGGACGGAATCATGTGTGTGACATAGTCGAGAGGAATCTGACCCCCCCATTTTGTCCTTTAGTCGCGCTCTGCAAACTTATTGAAATAATAGCATGTCTGAGCCTGATCGAGGTCGATAAATTCTGTTTTGCGGACGGCAAAGGCTCTTGGCCTTGAGGGTGTTGCTTCGAGCTTATTAAAATAATTGCCTATCGTAATTCGAACAAGGTCGAATCCCGCCTTTATTTCGACGGTGAAGGCACATAGCCTTTAAGGATGGTATTTCTGCCTTATCGAAATAACAGCTCATCATATTTCGAATGGTGTGGGAATGTTTTCTTGATATTCATGCTCCGTTATGATGGTTTTGGAATCGAAACGCCGGTTGGTAAATGAATCGTTGCTTCGTGCCCACCGTTATTGTAGCACACATTTCAGAAGATTTGAAACGTTTCGCGTCTTGCCGAATTTGGATGGCGAATCTTGGGTTTCGAGCTCGGGGAATTTTTGAATATTATAAATAGAGAAGTCTTGTCATCCTCCCCTCACACTTCAGCGTTCATTTTCAGGGAATTTCCCAGATATCTCCTTTTATGACATCTCGATTTCTTGCTTGCTTTCTTGCTTATCGCAATCCCTAATCTCCTCACTTCCCCCGGCGAGTTTTTTCCTTTGGCTAGAAATGACTGGTGACTGATAACTAGGGATTTTGGCGTGTTTCATGCTCCTTCTTGCTTACGCTTTGATTATAAATTCTTACAAAATATACCCATAAGGCTCATAAGTTGTGCTTGATTGCAGGTTTGATCAACAAAGTGACAAAATGTTAAATATCGGCTCAAAAGGAGTGAAACCTGCACAAGTATCAAAGACACAGGGAACTCAGGAGTCAGGATAAACTAGCCTAGTGTGTCCACAGTCCATTCTGTGCGGTCCATACTAGGGAGATTCAGAGACTAGACTTTTAAGGCATCAAAGAAGTGCGGCCGCAGTAGATATTGTGCGGCCCGCACTACTTTGATGCCTTAAAAGTCCAGTCTCTGAATCTCCCTTGTGCGGATCACAAAGAATGGATTGCGGATGCACTAGGCTAGTTTGTCCTGAGTTCCCTTTGTCTTTGATACTTGTGTAGGTTTCACTTTTTTTGAGCCGATATTTGACATCTCGTCACTTCGTTGATCAAACCTGCAATCAATTACAACTTATGAGCCTTTTGGGTTTTATTTTGTAAGAATTTATAATCAAAGCGTAAGCAAGAAGGAGCATGAAACACGTCAAAATCCCTAGTTATCAGTGACTCCTCCCGTGACAATTTTTCCATTGCCCCGTCGGTAACTGAGTACCTTGTTCCAACCACCGGAGACGTGGATATGGTGGATGATGAAGGGGTTCCCTCAGTGGATGAGATTTTCCCTCGCCTAGGGAGGGACGCGATCGACTTCAGCACCGGCGGTGGAACGGAGCCGGAGGATATTGCTCCCGTTATAGGGGAGAAAGGGATCGTGGATTTGAGGGAGCAATGGGAGATTCCCAGTTTCGTCGAGATACAACTGGCGGGGAGGGACGATCGAGTTCAATTTGACCGTCCTGGTTTTTGTATGTTCTATGCCTATCCCCTCATTGTAGGGTACACACTCCTACTTCCTATCCTAGTGGTGGATTTTGTCGTTACTATGAGGTAAGCCCTGCTCAGCTCTATCCTTACCTGTACAAGTTGTTCCTCATGCTACTCATATACGCGGAGCTTGCCGGTCGTGAGGTCACTCTAGGCCATGTGTTCAACCTTTTTGCCCCCAATTGATTTAAGGATTGATGATTCATGCGCGTCCTTGGGGATCGAAGGGCCTTGTAGTGTTGATGGATGATAAAACCAATCATCACTTTTATGAGAATTTTTTCTATGTGCGGACTGAACATATTGTGGCGGACCCAAGGAGGTTCCCTGAGAGATGGAATTTTGCCCGTAATTTTGCATCTTCGATTAATCGAAATGTTCGATTTGTCCTTTTCTTCTTCTTTCTTTCCTTTTTGTGAATACTGAACTACCTTATTATTCCGTAGCCGAGAAGTTGCCCCGTCGCCTCTTGAAGGGATTCGTGAATGGGTGGAGGACATCCTTTCCCACATAGCGGGTGTTCGCACTAGGTTGACTTTTCATGAGAGATTTGGAAGTAGACCCCTTACAGATGAGATGCCATCCCTTTTTATTATTCTCTTCTGTTATTCATTTTTAGTTTTACCTCTTACATCTCGTTTGTCGCTGTTAGGGAGAATACGGAGAACCAAGGCCCCTCAATTAGCCTGGCGTCAACCGGCTGCGACCGCTCGTCTTGTTGCGGTTCCTGTTACTCGTCCTTCATCGCAGGCGGCTTCGGTCGAGTCTGCAGCTATAGTTACTCCGGCAAGGACTGCCTCTTAAGACGAGGTCCCATTTAATACCGTTCATCCTACGAATGAATCACCATCGACTGGGGAAGAGGAGGGACCGCCGAAGAGATAAAGGTTGGAGTTTGAGACGATGCCTCCGATAGTGATTATCCTAGACGAATCTCCCCCGACGGGCTTGGGTGGAAGTGTTGCTGTGGCATCTCCTATAGAGGCGGGGCGAGTAGTCGAGACTAGCACCGGGGGTGAGTGTCTGGGGATGGCGGTCGTCGCAACGGCTCGGCCAAAAATCCCCGTTGCTACTACTGGTCAACACCCTGTCGGAGTAGAGAACAAGACCTATGGTGCGGCTATTGTGACTTCGGATGTGCCCTCTTCTTCCGCAGCGGGTCGTGCTTCTCCTTCAGCAGCAGAGAGGGGAAAAGGCATGATAGTTGACGAATATAAATCTGAGTCAGATCTGGATCCAGATGACATTATGATGTTTGAGGAAGGCATTACCCATTCAGCGGTCCACGCAGGGGGATCGACTCGCATTCTCCAGATTCCTTCCGATGTTAACCTCTTGGTGGAGGGGGATAATTTGGTTCCGCAATTTAGCCTGCTGTGTTCAGAAGCCGAGAATGAGTCCCTGCAGAATATCTCTAATGCCGAGTTGAGAGACGAGGTGGACTTCATGGGCTTGAGGGTATGTTGCATTCTATTCTCGCTTTAAGTATTTTTCCTTTTTCACCCAAAAGTATTACTTTACCTTCGTCCTTATGATTTTCAGACGTACATGGTGGAGGTAGAAAGCATTCGTAGGGCCAATATTTTTCTTGAAGTTGCTAGAGAAGTACCGTCGCTATCGCAACATATGTTGTGAGTTGCACAAGCGGCTGAGGACGGACCCCCACAACTGGGCTCTGGGTGAGGAGTTGGAGAAAAAGGACCAAAAGTTTATGCAGACGATCCGCAGCAAGAGCGAGCTCGAGGAGAAACTTCACCTTAAGGACGAGGAGCTTGAAGTTAGCAAGGGTGTCTCTGTAGAGTGCGAGTGTTTATAGGGCAAGCTGAGGTTCATGCAGTCGGAGATGGACCAGAATTTGATCCGGGTCGAGGCGATGAGCACGGAATGGAGAGGGAAGCTGGTAGCATTGGAGAGTAAGGTTGTTGACCTAGAGCACATTGAGAGAGCATGGTCCGAGGCTTCAGCGAAGGCGGATGCTCTAGAAGAAACCATTCGCGTGCTCCAGTCTGAGAAGGAGTCGGAGAGGGCAACAATAACCCTCATAGAGGCGAGGCTAGAGGAGTGGATTGGCACGATCGACCAGGAGTCTTTGGTTCTAGCAGATCAAGTTGCGGCCCTAGAGGCGGAGAATGAACGATTGAGGGCTTGAGCTGAAACATCTCACGCTGTCGTTCCCCGCCAAATTCATAAGCTTTGGGTCTATGCCGAGGCCCAGCGTGACATCTATAAGAGTTTGTTGGACGTAGTCACCGTGACAGAGGTTGCGTATGAGGAAGTGCGAGCGAAAGCTCGTGAGGCTCGCATCAACTATGTGTATGACGTGGCGACACCTGAGGCCAATGGGGGCACGGATGGTGATGATGATGACCCTCGAAGGGATGGTGTTGATGGTGGCGGTAGTGACGCCGAATAAAAAATATGTGTACTTCGTTGTTGTTGTTTCTTCTTTTTTTATTTCATTGATGAGCTGGTATCCGTTCGTTCCATCCTTTTCTCTTTTTTTTTATTTGTTGGCATGGGCCTGTTGTAAGCTGCGATAGTATGCATTCATGACTTTTCAATAATAAAGAGTTCTTCGTCATATGTTTTGTACTTCAATTTTTTTATCGATTATTTGTGGCCTTGGCACGAGACAGGAGTTTGACGAGTCCTAGTCTTTCATTTTTCTCCATTGGTGACGACTCTTAGCTGTAAAGGGAGTTATTTCGAATTCACCGAGATGATAGCCCGTCATGATTTGAGTGAGGTCGAATCTTTGATTTTAATGGCGGAGACCCTTGGCCTTAAGGGCGTTATTTCAAACTTATCGAAGTAACATTCGGTCGCAATTCAAACAAGGTTGATCCTTCATTTGAATTTTTATGGCGAAGGCCATTGGCCTTAAGGGCATCATTTCAAACTTATCAAAATAACAACCCGTCGTGATTCGAATAAGGTTGAATCCTTCTCACTTTGATGGCGAAGGCCCTTGGCCTTAAGGGCGTTATTTTGAAATTATCGAAATAACAACCTGTTGTGATTCGAATAAGGTCGAATCCTTCTTACTTTGATGGCGAAGGCCCTTGGCCTTAAGGGCGTAATTTCGAAATAACAACACGTCATGATTCGAATAAGATCGAACCTTCTTACTTTGATGGCGAAGTCTCTTAGACTTATGGGCGTCATTTCGAACTTATCAAAATAATAACCCGTCGTGATTCGAATAAGGTTGAATCCTTCTTACTTTGATGGAGAAGGCCCTTGGCCTTAAGGGCGTTATTTCAAACTTATCGAAATAACAACCCGTCGTGATTCGAATAAGGTTGAATCATTCTTACTTTGATGGCGAAGGCCCTTGGCTTAATGGGCGTCATTTCGAATTTGTCGAAATAACAACCCGTCGTGATTTGAATAAGGTCGAATCCTTCTTACTTTGATGGCGAAGGCCCTTGGCCTTAAGGGCGTTATTTCAAACTTATCGAAATAACAAGTCATCGTGATTTGAATAACGTCAAATCCTTCTTACTTTGATGGCGAAGGCCCTTGGCCTTATAGGCACTATTTCGAACTTATCGAAATAACAACCCGTCGTGATTCGAATAAGGTCGAATCCTTCTTACTTTGATGGCGAAGGCCCTTGGTCTTAAGGGCATTATTTCAAACTTATCGAAATAACAACCCGTCGTGATTCGAATAAGGTCGAATCCTTCTTACTTTGATGGCGAAGGTCTTTGGCCTTAAGGGCATTATTTCAAACTTATTGAAATAACAACCCGTCGTGATTCGAATAAGGTTGAATCATTCTTACTTAGATAGCGACGACCCTTGGCCTTAAGGGTGTTATTTTAAACTTATCAAAATAACAACCCGTCGTGATTCGAATAAGGTCGAATCCTTCTTACTTTGATGGCGAAGGCTTTTCGCGGGAGTCCCAGTTTGGTCGGCATTGCTCGCATCAGATGGTTCAACGCAGTGGACACGAAATGTTGATATTTCGTAGACTCGCGTTGTGCGCGTGTTGCAGTTTCCCATTCGACTTTGGGCGTTAGTCCTGAGGACGTTGCCAGCCGGGAGGGTTTCAGATGTGCTTAAATGATTTTTGGTTTCTCAATCTGGGTACCCATGTGTTAGTTTGCTCGCGTGGATTTTGCGTACTCGATTTGACGAAATACGGGGGATGAGGATGAGATGATTCTTGCCTCTGCCCGACGACTTTGAGGGAAGGGGAGAAAATGGACTACAACACCTTGCGCCTTGTCCGGGATATTCGAGGTCGATAGAGCAAGGAATTTCAAATCTCGCAAATCTGTTTTGGCCTCTTTTCCCTCGACGTGCTGTCTCCATATCTGGTCTGAGTTGGGTTCTCTTCCCGTGCTTCTTAGCTTCGATTTGGGAATAACTAGGAATTTTTACTAGGAAATTCCCACAGACGACGCCAAATTATTTGGCTCAAAAGTTATCAAAACCTTTTGAAAAAATCAATCAAAGATGAAAGGGAAAATCTTAGCCCAATCTAATTAATACGGGATTGAAGGACTGTATAATAGCAATTAAACATTGAATGAATCTAGAATCAAAGATCTTATTAAAATTGAATACTGTTCATCTCCCTCCTTAGGGGGAGGGGGGGAGAAATTACAATTGCCCCCCAATTTAGGGATATCAAAATGTGGCTTTTCGAGGGCTCTCTGGTGGTCAGAGAGACGGGGGGCCTTTTCTCCCATATATATATATAGTTGAAATAATCCTATTGCCCCCACTGCGATTTTGACATGCCTAGGGCAGCGAGCCTTTCTGGTCGTGAAAAGATACTGCTCTTGTTGTTATGTCGAATGCGTTGGAAAAAGGGATTGGATTGACTCCGACTTTCCTCTTAACGACAAAAATGCGGTCGTGACCGCCCAGGTCGAAATGGTCAGATTACGACCAATACAGATATAAGAATCAAACCATCCTGAATCAAAGTCGATAAAGCAAGACAATTTATAAATTGATACGTTGTAGTGGGTAAACTTTAGCCGCTAACTCATGTTACGTTCATTCTTAGGTTTTTATAGATGTATTTATCTAACCTAAGTATGTATTTATCTAGAGTTAAAAGGCAAACTTTAACTGATTTTAATTTGCTAATTCTTAGGAGAATAGTTAATGACTGTTTTGTCTAGTGTAAAATCTATTTAAAAGGAATAAAAAAGGCAAATCATATTTCACAGGTTAATACCCAATACCATAATGATTACATTATGGTATGTGTATATATATATATATATATATATAAAGTTGGGAATAGTAAAGCTGATGTGTCACTCTTACCTGTCAAGAATCTCCTTTATCTTTTTTCTCATATTTTTGGGTTTTTTCCTTTATTTGATATCTAAAAAATCTGCAAAAAATTGAATATATCATATTTATCGCATTCATTATTATTGTCATTTACTTTCTTTCACACCCACGATGTCCCTTCTTTATTAAGGTCTTCTCTACTTGTAATGGGTACAGTCGATATCTCTTCTTTTCATATACCGACGTTCCCTTTCCCATAAATCTCATTACTTTGATCACTGATAACGTAAGTATAATTACAGTCCTCCAGCTTACAAAAAATCTATAAATATTACTCAAGCACATATCCTCTTCACTTCAAAATAAAAAAAAAAAGAGTTCGATCTCACATTTTTTCTACCCTTCAAAGGATTAGCGACGAAGATAGAAAGAAGAGTCTCGTGCAAAAAGTTTGTTACCATTTTGTAGAAGCTTACCTTGACGTTAATTGATGAATATGAAAAAGAAAAGGTTTGGCTAGGAAGCTGGAGATAGATGAGTTTGATAGAGTGGAGGAGAAGACTTGTTTAAGATTGTAAGAGCATTTAACCGAAGAGTTTATGGAAGTTTTATTCTCCTTTTTTTCTTTTTCTTTTTCTTTTTAAACTCCTTTCCTTAATACTATTTGTGGTGAATTTATAGGATGGTTATGAAAGGAAAATAGACTAATTTGTGTAGAATTTTCTCTAATCTGTATTCACTGTACATAGCTCTATTTATACAAGTATTTATCCATCTAAAATAAATGAAAAGGAAAATGTATGAAGGAATATTCCTATACACTTGTACCATTCTTATTGCTTGTATATACAACTTCCTAACAGATTTTATTCTCTTACATGTGCTCATAATATGTAGGAACCTTCTAATATTTACCAACTCAGCATAAAATGGACAGCTGAGATTTACCCTTCCTCAAATATCTTTTGCTGTAAGATGCTGCCACGTGTAGTGATAAAATGAAGACAAATTGAGAACATTACATAGTAATGTCTGAAATCCCATCGAACCTAGACTGCTTCAATAGAGTTCTTCATCTTTGCTTCTTCTTCTTTATTCTTCTTCTGCAAATCAACCAAAATCTGTGAATGTGGATGTGAAATGTTGTTATCCTCATCTTCAACATCCCCCCTCAAGTTGGAGGGGAGAGAATGGACCCCCAACTTGGTCAAGATGTGGCGGTGGGAAGCCCCAAACAAAGGTTTGGTAAAGAGATCTGCTAGCTGATGCTCCGATGGAAGAAAGGAAAGTGAGATTAACCCAGAAATGAACTGTTGTCGCACAAAATGACAGTCGAGTTCGACGTGCCTAGTCCGCTCATGGAAGACAGGATTGCGAGCAATATGAATGGCGGCTTGGCTATCGGAGTGGACGGGCACTGGTAGAGTGGGTGGTGCTGAAAGATCAGCAAGCAAATGCACCAACCAAGTGATTTATGCGGTCACCCTCCTCATGGACCTGTATTCCGCTTCTGCTGAAGATAAAGAGATGGAGATTTGTTTCTTCAATTTTCAAGAGATTGGAGCCCCACCAAGAGTAATAAAGAAACCGCTTACTGAGCGACGAGAATCTCTACACGCCGCCCAATCCGCATCACAGAAGGCCATCAAATTAAAAGAGGGTCATCAGACAAGAAGATCCCTTGAGAAGGATCTGCTTTCAGATATCGCAAGACACGCAAAGCTGCTGAAAAGTGCGAAGAACATGGCTTTTGCATATACTGGCTTAAACACAAGACAGCCAAATAAAGGTCATGCCTTGTATTTGTGAGATAGTTCAATTTACCTACTAAATGTCGATAAATAGTAGGATCCTCTAATGGTGTACCCTGGTCTGCCTGAAGTTTGCAGTATGGATCCAAAGGAGAAGAGACTGTTGCTCCTGAACAATCGAACTCTTGTAAAAATTCTGAGGTAAATTGTCTTTGACTGATAATGAAACCCTGCTTTTCCCTCAAAATTTCCATCCCCAAAAAATAGTGTATATCACCTAAAAGCTTGACTTTGAATTCTGTGTTGAGGAATGTGCAAATCTGATCGATTTCTTGTGTGTCATCGCCTGTAAGTAATATATCATCTACATAAACAGCTAAAATGGAAATTAGGCCATCTTTCTATTTAAAGAACAAGGAATAGTCATTAAGAGAACTAGAGTATCCTTTGAAACTGAGTGCCCCTGCAAGCCTAGAATACCACTGTCGTGAGGCTTGCTTCAAACCATATAGGGACTTCCTCAACAAACAGACTTGATTAGGTTTAGGGGGAATAAGTCCTGCAGGAAATCTCATGTACACCTCTTCCTGTAAGTCCCCATGTAAGAAAGCATTGTTGACATCCAATTGGGATACTTTCCATCCTTTCTTTACTGCTACTGTCAAAAGGCATCGAATGGTAGTCATCTTCACCACTGGTGAAAAAGTTTCAAAGTAATCTATGCCTTCCCTTTGAATGTCCCCCCTTACTACTAGACTTGCTTTCAACCTCTCCACTGTTCCATCAGAATTATGCTTCACTTTATAGACCCACTTGCAAGGTAAGGCCCTCTTTCCCTGTGGCAAATCCACAATGTCCCAAGTGTGGTTTGATTTAAGTGCCTCAATTTCTGCTTCCATAGCCTTTCTCCAACCTAGGTGTGCAGAAGCTTGAGCAAAACTGTTTGGTTCTGAGATAGTGGA
>MU671957.1:17212-28174 GCA_026770625.1 Nicotiana glauca
CCTGCTCCATTGTGAGTGCTCTGCAGCATTTAAAGCTGGTTCGAGACAAGTTCCATTGATGAATCCAAGCTTGTTCTTGGCTGAAATGGCAATCAACACAGATCTTCTCCATCCTGCAAAACCTCTTCCATCAAATGGTGAGCTAACCAAGGACATCCCTGGGGCATCGGAGGAGTGCAAATAGTATGGATGATTGGAATCAAGTGTGTTTCCACTGCTCGTGGATCCAGTGAAGTGGGAGTGGCTGTGACCTCTGCTCCTGTCATGGCTGAAAATCAAATATGAAGAAGAAGAAATAGGAATAGAAGAAAGAAAGAAATAAGAAAGATAGTGATTGAATGATGAGAGAAAATAGTGGATCGAGCTACTGCTCTGATACCATGAAAGGAAAATAGACTAATTTGTGTAAAATTTTCTCTAATCTGTATTCACTGTACATAGCTCTATTTATACAAGTATTTATCCATCTAAAATAAATGAAAAGGAAAATGTATAAAGGAATATTCCTATACACTTGTACCATTCTTATTGCTTGTATATACAACTTCCTAACAGATTTTATTCTCTTACATGTGCTCATAATGTGTAGGAACCTTCTAATATTTACCAACTCAACATAAAATGGACAGCTGAGATTTACCCTTCCTCAAATATCTTTTGATGTAAGATGCTGCCACGTGTAGTGATAAAATAAAGACAAATTGAGGACATTACATAGTAATGTCTGAAATCCCATCGAACCTAGACTGCTTCAATAGAGTTCTTCATCTTTGCTTCTTCTTCTTCATCCTTCTTCTACAAATCAACCAAAATCTGTGAATGTGGATGTGAAATGTTGTTATCCTCATCTTCAACAGGTTATGGATGTATTGGGATGGTTAAAAAATATGAAAAAAGATAGAATTGCGAGAATTTTGCAGATAATTTAGAGAAAAAAGAGGATGTTGCTGATTTTAGACCACAATCAGGAGAATAAATAAAAGAAAATATTAACAAAAAGTAAGGTATAAATAATAGGAGGTGGCAATTTGCAAAGGTTATGAAAGAGGTGATGTATGATTTGGAAACAAAAGAAGGGAATGAATATAATAAAACGAAAAAAAAAGAGAAATAAGGAAAGGGAGAAAAAATAAGGAAGGAGAGAAAATTAGGGAAAATTTTATTTTGCGTGTTATACAATTAGTATTAGTTGTATGAGGCATCTATTTTATTTCATATTTTTGTGCACCCATATTTTTGTGAATCTAGAGATATAAGAATGGGGTCTATAAATTTGTAAGACTAAAAAGAGTCTAAGTTGTGTGAGACACAGAATAAAACTTCTCGAAAATTAGTAGTATTACAAAATGTCAGAATCTTCCCATCTTGATTCCATCATCCACGTCCATTTGTGAGTAAGATTTGTGTTGCATTCCTTCAGTTTCGGGAATTTATTTACGGAGTACTATTATTTTTGCTTTTTGCCTTCTTTTGTTCTTAAATTAAGGATTTTTTAAAGGCAATTATGTTCTAACTTATAGGTATATCTAATATATATTAAATAATAAAATCGTGTATAAAATTATGTTTACCTTTGACGAAAATATAAAAGAACAAATTCTCGGGCTAAACAAAATATATTTGGATCTAATTAGTAATGGCACGGACAGTAGATACTTTGTTTACATTCTGATGCGTATGGCCATATTGTAGGTACGTAGTTAGGACTTGGTTTTTCTGTTCCCACTCTACCCTTCTTTCTTTACCCTAGACTTCGTTCTTTAAGGAGAACCATGTGCATTTCCTCTGTTCTGTGCTCGCTACGCCCTTGTGCCTTTAGTTGAAGTATAGGTCGTTGATTCAATCTATCTTGATGGAATTTTTTCAGCAAAGGAATGAGGTGAGGTTCTGCTTTCTTACCTGAGAATATTTACAAGGGGGAAGCCTCGAAAGGCATACGAGTGCGCCTCTCGTAGACGAATACCGACTCAGTCCGCTCCTACTGCGTGGGAGTCTCAGCCGGTCGGAATCTTCCGGGTCTATCTGCTCTTCAATACCTTTGCCTCAACTGGGATTTCGAACCTTTGTTTTCGGTACCAAAAAGTGGACATTGCAAGCAACAGCCTAACAGCTTTATGTGCCTGAATATTTGGGGACTGCTTGGAGTAAATTTTAGCAAATGTACGGAGTAATCTCTTTATATTCTCCGCCATAGTAGGTTATTGTGCTACAGACAATAAGAAACCATGAAATCTCCTCTCCTGTCCAGTATCAACCCAATTGCATTTGCGTAGGTTAACATCGTGGTGATGGAATAATATATTTTGATTAGCACTAGCAAATGAAAATGCTATCCCAGGAAATTTCCCAACAGTAGTCGACATGACATGTCCTTGTCTAGTAAAAGGAATTTGATAATTAGTTATATCCGTTAGAGGAGAAATTTCTAATACCGCATTGTCTCTTGCATTTTTCTCCTCTTTATTTTTAGATTTCAGTAGTTTAGTCCCATTACAATTGTAACCAGTTAAACCCACTAAGGAAGGAACAGAGTTTGAAGAAATGCCAATCTGATTAACTAGAGCCTCAGTAGTAACCTTGGTTTTCAAGGTCTCAGAGTGAGATTGGTGCGTGTTGCCACTTCCCTGAGAGCCTTCATCAAACACCTGGACCTCATCCGATTTTGCATTGTTTAAAGCAAATTTCGTTGTATCAGTAAGGACTTCAATATCTGATTGCTCAGTAGAAAAAACCTTAGAACAACAACATCCTTGTAGCATATTATCGAACACCTGGGCTTCAATTTCAATAGAATATTCCTTGGTTGTAGCCAAAGCTGCAAAATTTGATTAACTATTTACACATAATGATTTTTCTATATGATAATATTCTAAGTCAACAAATTCTTTATTATAGAGATACTGAGAAAGCGTATATTGAACATAGGGTACAATCCAAGACGTAAAGTATGTAGGCATTTTTGGGGTTTATAAGCAAATAATCCAAGATGTAATGCGTCTGTGGAATACACGCCCCACCTTGCCAAATTCTAGTCTATACCTTGGTTGGTAGAGTTATCTGATACCTGTGCTGCTGGAAATAGTAGATACTTGGTGGAATAGTCAAGGTACGGGCAAGCTGGCCCGAACACCACCATCATTAAAAGGACTAGACCTTCGACCCCTAAGGTTGCCTCGAGCTGTTTAGAGGTTGTCTCACCCCGAGGCGAGTCCAGATGTTCTATTTCAAACATTGCCTACAACCTATAGAACTAATAAAGGCTTAGCTATGAGAAATATGCATAAGAAGCAAGAAGTCCATATAGCAGTAGTAACTAGTTGGGGTTGGACCTGTAGGTTGTCATATTAACTTTTTGGATTTTGTAAGCTCTTTTGCTTTAGCCTAGTATTTTTTGTATCAAAGCTGACTCTTTCCCTGTCTCTTGTACTTCTTGCATCTTCTTGATGCCTTTTTCTATTTAACTCATTACTTCATAAAAAATAAAAAAAAATATTTGGGGTTGAACCTTACAAGTTTTGTTATAGTAATGTTTTTAGTATGTTGGAGACTTGTGCGTCAGTGTAGATTAATGTGATGTTTAAAGAATATCTAGTTTTAGAGAAAATCTGAGTTGACTTAAAAGACAAATTATATACTAGTAATTGGAACAAAATGAGCCTGAATAGAGCAGAAATATAGCCGGTTCAAACTAGTTTGGGCTTGAAGCTAAGTTGATTGAGCAAGTTAATTATGACAATGTTGGTTTTTTTTTAGAAAAATTAAATTGGGTGGGTTAATTCTCTCGGCAAGAAATCTGGTTAACTCTGAAGCGTAATCCAGGATTTGTGAGATCTACCCCATTATAGAAAGAAGTAGACACCCCGGAGGATATAATGGATTTTGTAAGTTCTTCTCTGGGGATATAATGAGGACATGATGTTGGAATTAATTATCAGAAGTTATAAGGTGTAGATCAGTACTAGTAAAGATATGCTTATACTATTAAAATAAATGAAAAGTGCGGAGATATGTGATAGTCACAAGTGAAAATTGCTCCTTAATCCCGCTTAATAGGCCATTGAATTTCAGAATTAGTTATAAACTGAACGTGGAAGGTCAAGTGCAGGAAAGCAAGAATGTTGATGGAAACGTGAGCAGCAGGAAGAGGTCAAACATGCACAAAAATGTTGCAAAAGGAAATACTTAGTGTACAGGGCATCCACCAGGAAATCTTTTTCCCCTGCCTTGCTTTTTCAATATCAGGTACATGGTTATCTATAAAGGTAGGAGTCCTAATGCTGATGTTGCATCACAATGAGAGCATTTGTTCGGGAGCACCATTTTTTTGAGAGCAACTAAGAGTTTTGATTCTTTCTTGGGACTGTTGTTTCCTCAACTAATATCGAGTTATCGACTATGACCTTTATTCCATAAAATGTTAAGAATCCCAGATTTTTAATATGTAAATTGCATTTTCTTTTAATCAGAAAATTTGCATCAGTTATATGCTTGGTTGATTTTAGATCATACGGAATCTTTATGAGTTACGTAACTTTTGCAGGAGAAATTTTGATTAACAGATTACTATAAACATAGTACTCTCTCCGTTTCAATTTATGTAAACCTATTTCCTTTTTAGTCCGTACCAAAAAGAATGACCTCTTTGAACAAATCAGCAACCATGGATACTTGCCATGGATTGGAAGCTGCGGATCTAAGTTTCAGAGAGAGCAGGAAGATGGCGAGATATTTCTGAGGAAGAAGAAGCACTGTTTTATTGCTCTGTAGTTATTGTATATGTAAATGTACAGTATATATAATTAACCAACACTAATTTTGACTAGAGTTAAAACTAAGCTAACTTGAGTTACACTAACTCAACTCTTAGTAAGTTAGTTACAGTTAATCTAACTAACTAATGAAGTCTAACCACCACAATCATCACTAGTCTCAACACTCCCCCTCAAGCTGTAGGGTATGAATAAATTTTCAACTCCCATCTTGCTAAGTAAAGAGTAGTGCTGGACTTTCCCTAGACCTTTAGTAAGTATATCTGCCAGTTGCAACTTGGTGTTAATATGATGAGTCTGAATAAGGCCTTGCTGCAATTTTTCTCGCACAAAATGGCAATCAATGTCAATGTGCTTTGTCCTCTCATGAAAGATGGGATTTGCAGTTATCTGAATGGCTGCTTTGCTGTCACAATGCAAGTGAATAGGCAGCTGAATCTGGACTCCCAACTCCTTGAGTAGTCCCACTAACCATGACACTTCAGCCACTGTGGATGTCATGTTTCTAATCTCTGGTTCTGTTGAACTTCTGGAGACTGTATTTTGTTTCTTAGACTTCCACGATATCAAGGTATCTCCAAACTTGACCAGATACCCTGTGACTGATTTTCTAGACTGGGGACAAGCAGCCCAATCTGAGTCACAAAATGCAACCAAGCTTTCAGATTGTTGTGAAGACATTAATAGTCCCAATCCTGGTGTGTTTTTTATATACCTAATCACCCTCAATGCAGCATCCATATGTGATCTTTTAGGTTTATGCATGAATTGACTGGGAACTTGGACAATATAGGCTATGTCAGACCTTGTCATAGTTAAGTATAGCAACCTGCCTTCTAAACTTTGATAAGGTTCATGGTCAGGTAATACATTATCCTTCACTCCTGCCTTTGTAATGTCTTCAGGAACCAGAATAGCTTCATCAAATTTTGTTGTAGTTAGTCTCTGATTGCATTCCAATGGAGCGGATATTGGCTTAGCTCCCCCTAGCCCAGAATCAGTTATCAAGTCTAGCGCATACTTTCTTTGATTCATCAAGATGCCAGTTTTGCTTCGAGAAAACTCTATGCCCTAGAAAAATCTGAGCTCCCCCAAATCTTTCATCTTGAACTTCTTTTGCAGATTTTCCCTAGCAGACTGGATTAGGCTAGGGTCATTTCCTGTGACTAGGAGGCATCTACATAGACTAGAATAACCACCAAGGCTGACCCTCTCTGTTGGGTGAACAAGGATTAGTCAAAATGATTTTGAACAAACCCCAAATCTCTAAGAGCTTCTGTCAATTTCAAGTTCCATTGCCTTGAAGCTTGCTTCAGACCATAGAGTGATTTATTTAGCTTTCATACTTTGTTCTTGGACTTCCACTTGATGTTGTACCCCTGTGGAAGCTGTATGTATACTTCTTTAAATAGATCACCTTGCAAGAAGGCATTGTGCACATCCATTTGGTAAATATGCCAGTGTTTAGATGCTGCTACTTCTATTACTGATCTAACAGTGACCATCTTGGCCACAGGTGAAAATGTTTCCTTGTAGTCTAGGCCTTCCTTTTGACTGAAGCCCTTGGCTACAAATCTAGCTTTGGACCTCTCCATTCTGCCATCAGCATGGTATTTTACTTTATATACCCACTTGCATCCCATAGGAGATTTATGAGCAGGTAGATCAACAACTTCCCATGTGTTGTTTTCTTCTAATGCTGTGACTTCTTCTTGCATGGCAGCCACCCATCTTGCATCTTTGGAAGCTTAATGATAATGCTTGGGCTCAACTATGGAGGATTGAGCTGACAAGCATCTAACATAAGAGGGAGATAATCTATCATAGCTCAGGTAGTGTGACATAGGGTATGCACAAGATGTGGATACAAAATCCTGCATCCATTTTGGTGGCCTTGCAGTTCTAGGTTGCTTTCTGACTGCAATTGGTAGAGCATCCTTCATGTCTTGCAAATAAGAGGACTCAGGTTGCAGTTGTGGTACAACATCAGAAGCAATGTTGTCAACAAGTGGTACAGGAATATGTAGAATATATTATTCTTCAGGGACTGCTTCTTTCCCTTTTCCTGCATCACTATCATGGTTTGTAGTGTGCTCAACTGCTGAATTTTCACACAGTGTATCTAAAACATTTGGCTCAAGTGGTGGAAAGAATGGAGTAGGTGACAGCTTCATTTGTCTGAAGGGAAATATATGTTCCTTAAAGACAACATCCCCACTAACAACAAACTGTTTAGATTGCAAATCATACAATTTGTAGCCCTTTTTGGCTGGAGTATATCCCATGAACACTGCAGGTAAAGCTCTGGCTGAGAACTTGTCCTGCCTTCTGACATTCACAACATAACATAGGCACCAAAAAACCTTCAAATGGTCCAAAGAAGGTTCAGTATTGAACAACTTTTCATATGGAGACTTACCCTTTAGAACTGTAGATGGTAGCCTGTTTATGATGTGCACTGCTATAAGAACACACTCCCCCCCCCCCAGAATTTTAAAGGAATAGCAGCTTGAAACCTTAAAGCTCTTGCTACCTCCAGAATATATCTATGTCTCCTCTCCACAACACCATCTGTTATGGAGTATATACACATGTTGTTTGATGAATGATCCCCTGTGATTCTAAGAAGTGTCTTACATCTGAGTTGACAAATTCTGATCCATTGTCTGTTCTAATATATTTAACAAACAAATTGAACTGTGTATGAATCATGGAAATTAGTCCCTTCATCAACCAACAAGTTTCATCTTTGGTGTTCATCAGAAATAACCAAGTGCTTCTACTGTAGTCATAAACAATAGTAAGAAAAAATCTTTTATTGTCATAGGTAGGTACCCTGTAAGGCCCCCATACATCTGCATGCAAAAGTTCAAATGGACACTTTGTTCTACTGGTACTAACATGAAATGGAAATCTAGTTTGCCTAGCTAATGGACAAACAGAACAATCAAAACATATAGTCTCTGATCCTTCCTTTGTAAAATGTTGTTTGAGCTTGCCAATTTTCTTAATAGCTTCCATAGGCATGTGTCCAAGTCTTTGATGCCAGATCCTCAGATTTATTGAGCTCTGCTTATTCTATGCTGAAGTTTGCATAGCTGTGGCATTTACCGTTGGTGTAGGTGATTGCCTCTTATGGAGACAGCTCCTAAGAATGTATAGTCTATTAGCTTCACTACCAATCCCTAACACCTTGCTAGTGTGGAGGTCCTGAAACACACATAGATCAGGAAAGAATGCAGCCAAGCATTGCAACTCCTTAGTAAGTTTGGAAACTGACAGCAGGTTATGCTTAAAATGTGGAACATGAAGCATATCACTAATTCTGCAGTCTTTGAGAATACTACCTGATCCTCTATGAGTGATTTTAGCTAGGTTTCCATTTGGTAAGTGAACTGAGCTACTATTGTCTAATAGAGTGATATTACTTAGCAAGTCAATAATTGAAGTCATGTGATTTGAGGCTCCACTATCTATAATCCAGTCTCCCTGATTCAAAAAGGTCATTAGACAAGTGATATTACCTGACTCAAGATCTGCTGCATCAGCTTTCACCTCTGAAGGCTTGCTATTTAGAATTTGCAAAATCTGTTGGTACTGTTCTGGAGTGAAGGTTTGTGCAACAGGAGTTAGAGTTGGCATGCATTCTGCAGGTGCAGTCTGTTCAACTGCTATGTTAGCTGTAGCTTGTGTGTTGTATTTCTTCCTGAACTTGTTAACATTCGGATATCCCACTATTTTGTAGCAAATCTCCTTAGTATGTCCCTTCATTTTATAGAAATCACAGAAAATGTTGTAATTCTTCCTTATCTTCTGCTGATTTCCAGCCCCATTAGCCATTAATACTGTCATTTCAGCATTGTCCAAGTTAGCAGAAGCACTTGCCATAGTTCTTTGGCTCTCACGTTCCATTAACATAGAATATGCCTTGTTCACTGATAGTACTGGCACCATCATCAAGAGTTGACTACGAGCTTGCTCATAAGACTCATTAAGTCCCATAAAAATTGCAGAAGCTTTTGACGCTCCATAAACTGAACAAAATCACGAGAATTTACAGCATCTCGACCAGGAATTAGCACTAAACTGTCAAATTCTGCCCAAAGTACTCTCAATTTTGAGAATTAAGTGGAAATTGAGCTAGTACCTTGCCTAGCTGTAGCAATTTCTCTATGGATCTGAAAAATCCTAGAGCAATCGACCTTATCGAAACGTTCCTTTAAATTATCCCAAACTTCATTCGAGGAATACACCAAACTACTCAGCAATTCCGGTGAAACGCAGTTCATCAACCAGGATAGGACAATCGCATTACATCGTTCCCAAAGGTCAATGAGATTCGTACCGTAATTTTCCTTTTTGCATGTTCCGTTGATGAACCCTAGCTTGTTTCGACCTAAAATTGCAATCCGCATGTGATGACCTGGCCCGTTGTCACGTGAGTTACCGCCCCGTTTTCCCCTTATTGTGTTGATTCATGTTTCAATATCAGTATTAGATTCGATCGGGTGTAATTGAATTGGTTTTGGTTGAAAATGAGGCACATAGCCTCTTAGAAGAAAGCTTGTTTTAGAAAAGTCAATCGGAAGTTGACTATGTGGTTAGAGGGCTCGGATGTGAATTCCGGTAGTTCGGTTAGCTTCGGGGGATGATTTTTTACTTAGGAGTGCGATCGAAATCGAATTTGGAGGTCCGGTGTAGAATTAGGCTTGAATTGGCGAAGTTGGAATTTTGGCGAATTCCGGTTGATAGGTGAGATTTTGATCCGAGGGTTGAAATGGAATTCCGAGAGTTGCAGTAGCTTCGTTAGGTGATTTTGGATATGTCTGCAAATTTTTAGGCCATTTGGACATCGTTTGGTCGGATTTTTGGTCAAATGCAAGTTTCAGAAGTTTTAGTTTAACTTAGGTTTGAATGCGTGGTAAAGGTAATTTGATGATTTTTGTGTTGTTTGACGTGTTTTGGTGATTGGAACAAGTTTGTATGATGTTTTGGGGTATGTTGGTGCTCTTGGTTGAGGTCCCGAGGGCCTTGGGGTGATTTCGGATGGCTAACGGAGATTTTTGATGTTGAAAAATGCAGCAGAAATTTGCAGAGCAAATTAGCTCTTCGCGATCGCGAGCACAGGGCTGCGATCGCATAGAAGAATTTGAGGGAGCTCAGATTTTTTGCACTATGCGATCGCGTAAAGGGCTCTGCGATCGCATAGGTCTGGGAGTTTGGTCAGTGCGGTCGCGTGGCTAAGTGTGCGATCGCGTAGAAGAGGAAATGAGTGCTCTGCGATAGCAAGGGGTGTTCTGCGATCACGTAGAAGGAATTTTTGGGAGGTTTGAGATTTTGATATGCGATTGCATTAGTAGTGTTGAGATCGCATAGAGGAAAGACTGGGCGGACATAATAGTTTTAAGGGTTATTTCAGTTGCGAAACCCATCATTTTCCCACCATTTTTTACTCCGCCAAGAGAGCTTTTTGGTCGATTTGAAGAGGGTTTTCGACGGGTATTGATTGGAGGTAAGTCTCTTGACTTAGAAACATCATTTTATTGAAGAATCAACACTTAAATTCATGAAAGTGGGTTGAAATTGTGAAGAACTAGGGCTTGGTTTTGAAAAACGAATTTTTGGGATTTGAAAGGCCATTTGAGTTCCGATTTTGATAAAATTTATATGTATAGGCTTGTGGCGAGACGAAGAATCCAGTGATGTATATTTCGGGATTTTTTGAGAAGTGGGCCCGGGGCTCGGGGTTTTCCAACTTCGTGTTTTTGAGTATTTTTCGAGTAATTTCAATTGGGTTATGTTCCATTACACTATTGTAATGTATTCGTCGTGGTTTTGACTAGCTTCGACGCGCGAGGAGGCGGATTCGAGAGGAATAGGCATGGCAGACTAGTTTTGTGGCCGGCTTGAGGTGAGTAATAGATGTAGATGATGACCTGAGGGTTTGAAACCCCAGTATATCACATTGTGACGCTGTATTGAGGCGAGACACGTACTTTACGGTGAGTGCGGGGTCGTTTGTGGATGGTACTATGGCTTAGTTCGTCCGAGAAATGACTATACTGTGTTATATGCCTAGAAATTGGCTAGTAAACATCCTACTTGGATTGTTATGAGCATATTTGGGCTGCGAGCCAACTATTTGGATCCCTTAGGGATTATTATCACTGCTTCCATGATATTGAGCATGTTC
>MU671957.1:46436-57623 GCA_026770625.1 Nicotiana glauca
TTCCCAAGTCATCCAAATTCAAATGTATTTAAAAGGTCTCATTTTGAAATGTAGTGAATCTTTACATGGTGGTCCTCAGCAATGTTGTTGTGAAAAGTTTGTCTGCATTTTAAGAGTTCACATGATAGATTCTGATCATTTTGCTGTCTATCTAAAAGAGGGAACTAAGGAGCGCGGGCTGGGTTAATGGATTCATTATCAAATCCTCTCTGGCGAGGCCGATGGTGGGCCCCGAGACATGTGACTTGATGATTTTGTACAAGTAAATTACATTCTCTTAATAGCTGGTTTCGAATATAATTAACCCCCCCTCCCCCGCTCCCCCCCGGTGGCGTGCAATTAAAGAGGCGCTACAAAATGTTTGAATTATTTATAATGTCTTAATAAAATTGTTTATCTCAAAAATACGAGTAACAATTAAATTTGATTTGTGGTTTTAAAGATATGTGATTTAGTTCAATACTGATTAATAATCAAGAAATAAGAAGTAGAAGTGAAAGAAACAAGTGAATCAAACCAATGTTATTCAGTAGTAGTGACCTCGAGATGGATTAAGAGCAATAAAGTAAGAACAATAAATGTCAAGGACAATTCTGATGAATAGTAAGAGAGAAAAGTAAAATAGTATATTCTTGCCAATGATGAGATGCGATTACAATGATAGGGGGTCCCCTTTATATAATAGGAGAAAGGTAAATAATGTATATTTCTATTTACAGTAAAGAGTATTCTTGGTACAACTATCTAATCGCCTAGTACGGAATCATACAATCCTATTATGGGATTTGCGCCATGATCTTGGGGACGTGGCGGGAATCTAGCTCATTCTGTTACAAATGATAACGATACAATTTCTGGGTCGAGCATACTTAACCTCGTTATTCCTGACACTCCTATATCCAGGCATTGCATTCCTTCCTCGAGCTCGAGCCTAGTGTGTCGACCCCGAACTCGAGCTTGCTTGAACTCGAACCTAAGGCGATCCTGGGCTTAGGGCGACCTCTCGAGCCTATGGATCGAAGGCATATGATCTTGACCGTATACAGATAGTCCCTGCGTTTCTTAGAGTAAGATGATAAGAAACGATCTGAACCGTAATTCCTCGGAGTCTATAATGATGATGTCATTTCCGCGACGTAGGCGCTCGAAGTGACTGAAATATCCCGTCGGTTCGCTTCCCCAAAACATTAATTGCACGCCAGTACTGGTCGGCCATTAGCTTCGCCGAACCGTCGTCTCCTTTCTATAAATATGAAGCTACTTCTTTGAATAAAGGACATTACTCTTTCATCACTTTTACTCTGATTCTTCTTCATTTCTTTCTCTAATCATCTATCTTCACCGCCACTTTTAAGCACCGGAAAATGCCAAGTTCTCGTAAAACACCACGTTCTGTACTCTTTAGCTTAAAACCATGGCTAAAATTTCCAAAACGGTTCCCGAAAAAGATAAAGCATTGTTTGCTTCTACCTCCTAACCGGCCAAACCGGTGGTGCCGTTGACTCTGGAAAAAATAGCCCCGACCCTTGCGTGATTAAGAAGGACTTCAATATTGAAAATCCCCCTGATTTTCCAGGCCTATGCGAGCATGCATCTCGATATCTTAGTTTGATATCAAAAAAGTTGATATCAAAAAAGTACCTTGAAGCAATGAAGAGGGACTACGGCTGGGGGGGACGAGGTCCTTGTTCAGATCCCGAGCCCCGAGGAAAGCATTATTACCCACGTGGAGGGATTTTTAAGTGTTTATACTTACCCCTTCACACTGGATCCCCTTGATCCGGTAGTGATCGACTTCTGCAAAACATACAAGATTACCCTTGACCAGATTCACCCCTCTTTTTGGCGCATCGTGATCATGCTGTGCTACTTTTCCGAAAAGGACGAGGGGTTGGAATTCACCCTCAAACATCTGATGCGATTGTATCGGCCCCCATCTATTTTGAGGGTTCGTCAAGCTGAAACGTCAAACAAAGAAAGACTTCTTTGCTAGTAACGACGAAGCCAAATATCGAGGCTAGATGTGTCGGTTCATCAGAGTAAGGACTTCGGATGTCATCCCCAGGGATAAAATGCCGTTCCCGGAGAGATGGAACTTTGATCGTAAGTGTAGTTCTTCTTCTCAGTAGTTATTCATATTCAGCTTCCGTGTCTCATAATGCCTTTACCCTTTTTGCAGCCACTGCCTGGGCGTCTCATGCGATCCCCAACCTCAAGGATTAGGTCCAAAAGTTAGCTGCCACCTCCTCCTACGATGAGCGCAAATGGCGTGAATTATCGAGGGGCAAATGGGGGGGGGGGGACAAAGATCATGGTAAATTCTCTTCCCAAGTATCAGATATTTTTCATTTGTTGGTGGCGTCAATTTATTCATGTTTATTCGTGTAGGCATCGGAGATATATTTGAAACGAGGCCAGCTCCACTCGGGGAGAAAACTACGTCCTCGACCCCAAAATTGGGGAAGGACAATAAAAGAAAAAGGGCTTCGAAGCTTGAAGATTCCCAAGATGAGGTGACACCTGCCCGAACGCCGAAGAGAGGACTCATTCATGTGGACTTGGATATAGCCATTCAACACTTGGAAGATAAAGAGAACGATGGTGAAGAATCGCGCTGGTATTTTGAACCAGAAAACCAATCAAAACCGTCAATGCCTCTGAACTTGATGCCTTGCCACTCGATGAAGGAACTCCGAATAGAGACTCAGGAAAAGCCCTCGAGTCCCCCGAGATCGAGATCATAACTCTTTCTTCAACAAATACACCGAATGGGATAAGCGCTGAGAGGAACAAAACTAGCCAGAGCGCCCTGAGTGAGGAGCTCGGGGCCATGACAATGGGTCACTCACTCTCTTTTCCAACTTACTCCGAGGAGACAATGAAGGATGCTTGGGATTTGCAAATACCTGATCCGAGCAAGATCCTCGAATAAGACCCCTTTTAGGATTATTTCACCTGGTTGATGATGTTGCTGACCTTAACGAAGCATCCACCATTTTTGAGGAGGCTCAACGTCTTCTTTCTCAAGTAAATGCTAACTTTAATTATTATAACTTCCTCTTCCCTTCCTTTCCTTTGATTGACATATCTTCATTTCATGTATAGGCCATCATCAATTTTAGAACTGAGCTGTGCCAATGTGAGGCCGAGCTCAGGAGGGTTTCGGGTGAAGAGAAGGCCCTGAGGCTCCTCTGTGTCCAGAAAGAGGAGGAGCTTAAGGACCTTTCGGGCTGAGTTGGCCAAAGCTCGAAAAAATGAGGCCGAGCTGGATGAGCAGGTAACTGTGATTTTAACAGGGTATGGTCTTCTTGGCCATACTTTGGAGGCTAATACATTGATGTCTCAACTGCAGCAGAAATTGGAGATGATTGGGCAGCTTCGGAGCGTGGTTGATCAAGTTAAGGCTGATGTCCTTAGGTGGAAAAAGAACATGGATGAGCTCGCTGCCGATAAGGAAGCTATTGCAGCCCAACTGACCTCGGCTGAACCTCAACTCCAAGTCATTAAAGCGAAGGGTCTGGCCCAAGCCAATAAAATCAAGGAGTTAGAGGCAGATCTTGCTAGAGCTCGGGCTGAAGCTGCACAAGCTAAGGCTGAAGTTAAGAAAACGAAGGCCACGGCTGACAAGACCATCGCCGTGTACTTAAAAAATGTTGTAGCTATTCAAGTGAAGCTGAGAGAGGCCTCCGACTGGGAAAAATAGAGTAATGATTTGGCTAAGTGTCAAGCTCGGAGGGAAACTCTCGAAGAAATCCACGCCCTTTGACCTTACTGAAGAGATAGTCAAAGCAAAGGTGCAGAAATCGATGCCAGGTTTCTTGTCTCTTCTGATGACGAAGATGCTGTGAGTGGCTCCGAGGGCGGGGAATTTAAGAAAGGTATTCCCGAGGAAGAGAAGGCTCTCGAAGATAGAGCTCTCGAGGGTGCGGTTCTCGAGGAAGCTGCTTCCGGGGACGTAACCCCAAAATAGATTAGGGTCTCTTTTTCTTTTTTGTGTAAGGACCTCTTGTAGGCATTGTAAATATATTTTGTAAAACATCCCTCATGAATATATAGTATCCTTTCGCTCTATCCTTGACTTGTGTTGAATTTTATTTCTTCTCATTTGTGGAAGATTTCATTTGTATAACTCGAATAATCAGTCCGAATATTGGTTCGAACTTAGAACATAATAAAACCTTAGGTTTTAATATAATACCCCTTAAGGTTTTGCTAATCCTCTAGCTAAGTTTAAATTGATTTGATGTGAGCTCGGGATGTCGGGATTCTCGAGTCCGAGTTGAGTGAGAACGGGGTCTCGAACTCTATATGTTTTGGCCCTTAAGCCTTTTGAAGTTGGCCCTTATGCTTTTTAAGTTGGCCTTTAGGCTCTTTAGGTTGGGCCGATTCGGCCTCTAGAGTGGCTACATAATTTTTTTCTTTTTTCGGCTAAAAGACTTAGTAAAAAATTTATTATGCCTTAGCATGTGTTTTTCGTACCTATTGGATTTTTCGAAGCTTCGACGAATCGGAACCTAATTAGTCTGTGTAAATATAATCGAATACCCCTTGAGGTTTTTTTCGAAGGCTGATATTATCGAAGCTTTCAAATTATTCAAGGATTGAATTTATCGAAGCCCTTTATATTTTTTCTTTTGCCGAGGGTAGCCTTATTTAATCACTTTTTTTAAAGTATTTGAAGGCCTTTAATTTATGGCGAAAGCCGGACTTCTCCGAGCTGCATTATTTCATCCATAGCCTTTTATATGACCATAGTCTTTAATATAGCCGTGGCCTTTTATATGGCCGTAGCCTTTTATTTGGTGGTAGACTTCGGGTGTGTCTTTTGGACTTGTTTCCCGATAATCTTTTAAACTTGTTCGAAAAGTTAGTCTGCTAGTATATTGGCCTTGGCCTTTATTTCGGGGGGATGCCTCTTTGAGGTCTTATGAGTCCGAATTTTCGATGACACGGATGGGCTGGCTGTCGATGATAGTCCCCGAGAGTCTTGCGATGGAATTTGTGCTTTGGCTCTTGAGTCGTTTCCCCTAGGATCATAGGTGTAGAGCTCGTATGATAGTAGACTTCTTTAATACATAAAGTGTTTTTGATATTGTCACACCTCCTTTTTGCGCGCCTACCCCGAGGGTAATGCATAAGGGAATTTTTCCAATTTAAGTGACAATATTCGAAATGAGATTATTTATTTATTTCAGAGTCGCCACTTGGGAAAGGTTTGGCTTTTGGTGTCCCAAGTCACCGGTTTATCTTGAATCCCAATTCGAGGAAAATATTCGACTTTCCAAATGAAGTCTGCGAACCAGAAATTCTAAGTAAGGAATTCTGTTGACCCGAGGGAAGGTGTTAGGCACCCCCGGATCCCGTGGTTCTAGCACGGTCGCTTAAATTATTGTAATGGCTAAATATCTGATTTTAAAACATGTTCAATACTATAATGCAATTTTAAATCATTTACCGCGTTTGGTTATTTTTTAAGAAAAAGTGAACATTGTTATTGAGGGGCCCCGCAATTTCATTTTTTATTTAGCGAGGCTCGTAGCATTTTTTATTTAAAAGGATAATCCTAAAGTGACTACATTTTTCTATTTAGTTTGTCTCTAAAAGAAAAGAAAAAGTCCTAATTAATTACATGCTTAAAAGGCTACTCTATATTAGTACAAAAGGTGTTCCCTCACAAGCCGACTAAATGACAAATTTATTCTTCAAATTATAGAACTAACTACAATTTGACAAAACTAATAAAACGGAAAATAACAACAAATATTAATCAACAACTTGCTTTTCTATTTCATTTCAAAACTTCAACTTCCAATTCGAGCTTACATCAACACATGGTTTTTAGAATGTGTACCTGGTATTGAAAAGAAGGGGAAAATGGGAAATTAATAGGGCGGTGAAAATACAGCAACAGCAACAGTAACAACCAGCAGTAGCTTCAACACCTCAATCCAGAAAATCCCAGCAATACGGAGAAAAACCAGTAAAAATAGAGAAGAAAAATATATTCCGGAATTTCTCTTTGTTTTCTCTTTCTAGCTTTGAACTCTCTTCAATTCTCAAAAGAAACTCTCAAAAATTAAATTTTGTCCGTGTATACTTCTGTATCCAGAGTGTATATCGAGTGTATACTGCTCTCTTTTCTCCCTTATTTTTCTTCTCCTCCTATTTTTTCCTCTCTTTTTTCCACCCCTTTTTTCATAAATCTTCTCTTCTATTTATAGGCAAGAATTTCGAAAATTTTCAGATTTTTTATTAAAAAGAAAATATTTTTTAATTTAAAAGAAAACACACTAATCCATGTTTTGCTCTCCTTGTTTTCTTCCTTAATTCCCTTGCCCCCCACTACTTTATGTTATGTGATTATGATTATTTTTGGTTAAAAATCTGAAATTTTCTTTTTTGGGCCAAGGGGTTTTGGGTTGGGTAAGGGTGCTTTGGTTTGGGCTTGTAACTTAATTTGCAAGATGGCCCAATCCAAATTTTCTCTATTTTGTTCTTCTCTATTATTCAACTTCCTAATTAATAAAACCAAAATACTAAGATTAATTTATAAAAACCAAAATTATCTTAAAATACTAATTAACTCATAATAATAATTGTCACCTAAATTTAAATGACAATTAAAATACAATCACACAATTTGGACATTAAAGGCTAAAATGCAAAAGATGCCTATTTTTGTGATTTTCATTTTGTAATATAAAATTAATTACTCCTAATTATAGAATTAAATCCTAAATGCAAATGCGACATCTTTTTTTTTTATTTTTATTTTTTTATTAATTTAACAAATAAACATGCATAAAAAAAATGACACTAAATTCACAACAATTGCAAACAAACTAAAAATTATTTTATTTTGAATTTTTTGGGAGTAATTCTCATAGAGCAAAAATTACGTGCTTACAGATATAAATAGAAAGCTTCTTCAAATAATTGATACATGCGTACATGTTTTGCCGTCGGAGCTTCGATTATTCTATATAGACACGGTTCATCTGACCGTTTATCCCATTACAAAGTTCTCCTATCGAGGCCCTCTTAGGCGTGAAGTATTTTCCTCAAAAATATGACCTCTGAGGGTGATGCCCCCCAGTATTCGAGGTTGATTGAAAATAAGCCTTGGATACTGTTGAGTTCTCCTTAGGTAGCATATAGTTGTTGCCCCGTTAAAAACCTTGCCGGTAAATCCATTTGGACAAAATCCGGTCTAAGGGAAAAAGAGTGCAACGCATGTTTTAAAACCTAAGGCCTTCTTGTAAAAAGGGTGCCTTCGATAACTTTGATCGAAAACATGTACTGAGTTAGATTTAAACTCAAACGGACAAAAGGATAGATTCATACCTTAGCAGTAGTACCGTTTGAGTAATGATATGTTCCAATTGTTTGGTAGTTGTTCACATTCATCGTGCTAAGTTTGTAAGATCCTTTACCGATAACTCCTAAGACTCGATACTGGCCTTACCAATTTGGGCCCAGTTTCTCTTCATTCGGTCTCGAGTATTGAGGGTGACTTTCCGTAGAACTAAGTCCCCGATTCTGAAATGTCGACGATTGGTCTTTCAAATGTAATACCTTTCGATCCTTTGCTTCCGCGTGGCCATCCGAACGAGTGCTGCTTCTTATTTTTCATCTAATAGCTCGAGGCTGGTATTCATAGCCTCGTGATTTGAATCCTCCGATGTATGTCAAAACCTGGCACTGGGTTCTCCGACCTCAACAGGGATAAGGGTCTCGGATCCATCTACCAAAGAAAACAGGGTAGCCCCAGTGCCAGACTTCGATGTTGTTCGATATGCCCAAAAAACCTCGGGCGAAACTTCTCTCCATTTTCCTTTTGCATCGCCCAACCTTTTCTTCAAGTTTTGAATGATAGTTTTATTCGTTGACTCGACCTATCCATTTCTAGTTGGGTGGTATGGTGTCGATAAGATCCTCTTTATTTTGTGTGCTTCGAGGAACTCCGTCACCTTGCTGCCGATGAATTATTTTCCATTGTCACATACAATCTCGGTAGGTATCCCGAACCATCATATGATGTGGTCCTAGATGAAGCGAATAAATTCTTTTTCTCGGAGCTTCTCGAAGGCCTGTGCTTCCACCCACTTTGAAAAATAATCAGTAATAAATAAAATAAACTTAGCTTTACTTGGGGCTATTGGTGGGGTTCCGACTATGTCCATTCCCCATATCATAAAAGTCCAGGGGGATAGAACCAAATGGAGTTGTTCTATGGGCTGATGGATCATCGGTGCAAATCGTTGGCACTTATTACATTTTTTGACAAATTCCTTAGTATCTTTTTCCATACTGTCTGTCACGAACCCAGTTCGCCCTCCGTGAACATGTCGTGATGGCACCTAGTCTATACGACTAGGTAAGCCTAACAATGCGGAAGATAAACCATAATTGTGGAAGAAAGTAAATAAAACTGAACTAGTAAAATCAAACATCTTAAAGGTGCTGCTCGGCACATACCACAACAATTCTCGAAGATAAGGAATACATAAGAGGCTCTGACTAAAGAATATCTATACAAAAGGAAAATACTGATAGAACTATACTTATTACAGAAGATAGAAAGTGACTCTTCGGTCTGCAGACGTAGCAGATATACCTCGAAGTCTCTATAAAATGCCTCCTTCCCAAGCTGACAGAACTGAACGGGAGTACTTGTATCTGCACAACAAAAATATGCAGAAGAGTATCATGAGCACACCACGACGGTGCCCAATAAGTATCAAGACTAACCTCGGTAGAGTAATGACGAGGAATAGTCAAGGCACCTACCGGTCAAAGAAACAGTATGATCATAGGAATATATATATATATATATATATATATGTAAAGTCTGGATAAATGACAAAAAAATGCTACAATTTCCAATAAGGAAAAGAGGACAACAAGTAACAACGAGAATATAATAAATGATGATACGAAATGACGGCAGAATCACAATCCAAATCCTAAGGTCACAACACAGCAAGGGGGAAATCAAGTCCATAACTCATATCCAACAATAATATTCACAAAAGGTCTTGATCAACTTCTTCCCACAATTCTACAAAAATCTCTGACAAACCATAACTCACGAGAAAACCCAGCATCTGAAACCTAACACTTGGCGTCCTGTGTCCCATCAATCTCACGGTCATGCTGACAACCAACTCGCTAACTAGGACCACTCTCACATATATAATGGACGAACGAGGGCGTATCTCCACCCTTAACAAAATCGAAAGGAATTCACCTCTAATGGGGTGTCCAACTAATACGTGTATGCTTGTGCAAGTGTTTTTGACAAGAATTTCCCAACTAGTAAACATGAAAAGGAGAACGGACTGCACATACGAATATTTCCTCACAACTTCCAAGCTGTAAAGCTCATACAGGTAAACAACCCACAATCACAATATTAAACAAATGGAATGCCTCCACAGGCTGTCACAATTATTTACAATAAACCCCTGACATATCCCACCTTATTACGCCACGTGTGCAAATAAAAAGATAATAGGCACCGCCTTCTTTCGCCAAACGTGCATTACAATGTTCCCACCTTATTCCGCCACATGCGCAACCTACATATAAGCATATAACATACCCCGCCTTATTACGCCGCATGTGCAAAATATCAATAACAACAACAGCACGGCAAAGACCTCGTGCAACCCTTCAATAACAACCGCACGGCAGAAACCTCAAGCATCACAGTATCAATAACCGCACGGCAGAAACCTCGTGCATCACAATATCCACAACCGCACGGTAGAAACCTCGTGCATTACAATATCAAGTACAACAAAACAAATGATAATGTATACAGGAGCAAAGCAAGAGAATCAACTGAAGAAATTTCGTCCACCAAAAGATGGTATAATTAATTCACAAGGAATAACCGTAACAGGGAAATGCTAAGCGCAATGAGAACAACTCAACAATGGAGGGATAATACGAAGCAACGACTCCATAATAAGAAGTTCAATAACAAGGAAGTTAACATGAATCAAATAGTTGCAATTAAGGAAAATATCAACTAAACATAGGATATCTAACTTCTTTCCAATTAAGACCAATTAATTACACGAGAGATAGAAATAATGCTTTCCAAATAAAGACAAGCAGTTAGGAATGATAATGTGACTATAGAAGGACAACTGTCTATAGTTAAATAGGTAAAAGTCAATTAGGCAACAAGAATAAACCAAAAAGGGAAAATAAATTCCAAGTAAGACATGTAAAGGTGAAACTAATAACAAGAAACTCAATCGTATCAAGAACAACTTCATATTCGGTGATTCCAGGGATCTAAGAACCTAAAAGGGGCAATTTTCCACAAATAAATTTGAGCACGCACTCGTCACCTAATGTACAAGGAATAAAATCAACAAAGATGACTCAAATCCTAAGGGGAAGTCCCCCACACAAGGTTAGATAAGATACTTACCTCGAACAGGCTAAAATCAAATAGCAACCGCGTTCTTGCCATGAGTACTCGACTCCAAATGGCCTAAATCTATTTAATTAAATCACACATTGTAAACAACATCTCAAACAACTGATTCTACTATTTAATTCAAAGCTAAAATGCAAAATTAGGCAAAATGACCAAAATGCCCCTCAAGCCAACATCTCGGAACCGGATGAATTTAATATTTTCAGAACCCTCGTACTCTCACGAGTCTAACCATATAAAATACTCTCAAATCGGAGGTCAAACACCCTCTCAAAACTCAATAATTCAGTCTATTAAGTTCTACCCATTTTTCATTAAAAATCTGAAATTAAAGGATGAAATTAAGAAGGGGTTCATGAAAGTTGGTCAAAATTGAGTAAGAAGCACTTACCCAAGTCGCCCAGGTGAAAATCTCTTCAAAAATCGCCAAGAACCGAGCTCTAGAAGTCAAAATGTGATAAAAATGGTGAAACCCTCGATTTGGGATGATTTATTCTGCCCAGACACATTTTCGCTTCTGCGATCATTTAACCACTTCCGCGGTACCGCTTTTGCGGCTCCAAGACCGCTTTTATGATTTTCGTTGACCGCTCCAAGGGCCGCTTCTACGATGGAAATCTCGAAGATGCGAGATCGCTTCTGCGAAAGATCGTCCGTGTGAGCACGTGATTTTTGCCCCAAGCAAATTATTCCGAAAAAATATATAAAAATGATTTTTGTGTGAAAACTTG
>MU671965.1:0-22962 GCA_026770625.1 Nicotiana glauca
AACAAGATGAAATTGCCCAAAATAGGCTAAAACTTGAGTCTCACGAGTGCAGCAGCTATATCTGATACAATACTTGACCTAAAAAAGTAAAATGTTCTATTAATACTACACAGGAAAAATTGGACAAAAATACCCCTACGGGTCTGGCGCGGACCGCGCACAAATGCCGCCCAGTCGCGTAGGGATCTTTGGTATTCATATCTTGCTTATGAAACTGGGGGCGCGGACCGCGCACAAAGGTCGCGCGGCCGTGTTGGCTGAGAGGCGCGAACCGTATAGAAATGGGGCGCGGCCGCGTGGAAAACTTGACAAAACTCCACACTCTCTGAACTTCATTCACGCGGACCGCACTATTTTGGTGTGCGGCCGCGTGGGCTTTTGCATTGAATTACTGAGTCTCTGAATTTCTCTTGGCGTGGACTGCGTAGAAAGGAGCGCGGACCGCATAGATTAGCATGGAAATTACACCTTCTCTGAACTTTTTCTGCGCTTCCACGTGGTAAATCAGTGCGGACCGCGCAGATCAACATGGACTTGGGCACAGTCTCTGAACTTTTCTGCGCGGCCGCGTGGCACATCAGTGCAGGTCGCGCAGGGATCTTGTTCCCCACTTCACTAGTCTTTTGATACTTGGCATATTTCACTCCTTTTTTAGCCGATCTTTGACATTTGTCATCTTGTCGCCCAAACCTGCAATCAAGCGCAACTTGTAAGCCTTTTGGGACTAATTTATGGCAATTCATGCACAAAGACTAAGCAAGAATGGGTATAAAACATGTAAAAATCACAGTTATCATTCCCTTAGCAAGATGCCTCGGACCTTCTAAAATGAAATACGTGATGAGAGAAATACACGAGGGGCATTATGGAAATCACACAGGAGGAAGATCACTGGTAAGAACCATGATTAGAGCAGGCTATTATTGTCCCCAAATGGAAGAAGAAGCAGAAAAATTTGTGGCTAAATGTGATAAGTGCCAAAGATACGGTAACAACATGCATAGACCTGCGGAGTTGCTACATCCATTCATTGTACCGTGGCCTTTTATGAAATGGGGGGTGGACATCGTGGGACCACTACCACAAGCAAAAGGTAAGGTAAAATTCCTACTTATACTCACTGACTACTTTACTAAATAGGTAGAAGCAGGAGCATTTAAACAAGTATGAGAAAAAGAAGTCAGAGATTTCAGTTGGCGAAATATCATATGTCGATTCGGTGTACCAAAGGAAATCGTATGTGATAAATGGCCCGCAATTTATAGGCGCACAAATCACAGAATTTTTTTAAAGTTGGCAGATTAAAAGGATTACCCCGAGGCCTTATCATTCAGTGGGTAATGGACAAGCTGAATTGACGAATAAAGTCATAATAAACAATTTGAAGAAACGATTGGAAGAATCCAAAGGTAATTGGCCAGAATTGCTAACTAGTATTTTATGGGCATCTTGCACAACAGCAAAAACAAGCACGGGTGAAACACCATTTTCGCTGGTGTACGGAGCTTAAGCATTGATTCCAGTGGAGATAGGGGAACCTAGCACGAGATATACACAAGCGACTAAGGAATCCAATGAAGAAGAAATGCGACTAAACCTTGATCTACTTGAAGGATAAAGGGAAGCCGCATTAATAAGGATGGAAACACAAAAACAAGTCATTGAACGATATTATAATCGGAAAGCTCGCCTAAGATACTTCAAGACTGGGGACTTCGTACTCAAAAATGTCTTTCAGTCAACAAGAGCAGCTAATGCGGGAAAATTAAGTCCAACTTGGGAAGGACCTTACAAGATTAACGGCATAGCAGGAAAAGGAGCATACGAGCTGGAAACATTGGATGGCAAAATATTACCTTCACATTGGAATGTCGTTCACCTGAAGAGATACTATTTCTAAGGAGTACCCACGGTCAGGTATCCTTATTTTAAAATTTTAGTTTTGAATTGTTAAAATTTTACTTACGATTTTAGATGATAGGCAAAAAGCTAACCCGTAATAAATGATGAATCACGACCTGTAAGGCACGTGGAATAAATTAAATTCCTAGTCTAGGGTTACAACTATTTTGATAGAAATTGAGACGGGTTAAGCAGTCTTCATCTATAATCGTACCTCCGAGTCCCGTGTGTTTTATTCCTTTACAAGAAAAGGACCAAATAAGAGGAGTAATCAAGTGCTCGAGACTTCATACTTCAAAGCTCAAACACTTGGGGGACTATATAATATACATAGACATATGTATAAAGAAGGCAAAGAAGATTGGAAAATGATCAAAGTTCAAGCCTGAAAAGTTTACTCATTGAATGAATCAAGTGCAGAGCAAAGTTACGAGCCAAAGCCAAAGAAAACCTTATCATAGTTAGGTTAAAGGCAATGTACTAAAACGGGTTATAAATAAAAAAACATTGTGTTCTGAAATGGGTTATAAATAAAAAGCCATGTGTTTTATTTCATTTTTTGAAATCTGTTGTAAAGAAAACAGTTATGAAAAATTTATAAAAGATATTTAAATACATGTAAGGTGTTATTTAAAACTTGACAAAGTTCAGATTAAAAATTATCAAAGTTATTTCAAGAAACATGTGTATTCTTATTTTTTTTGTCGTATATTTACACCATTATGAAGTTGAGACGTCTTCTTCATTAAGTGTCGAATATAAAAGGGCCATCTTTTATAAAATTCATGATTGATTTAAATATTCATAAAGTTAAAAGTGCAAATTATTCAATAAGTCCTTAAATATAAAGGTAAAAATGAGCAAACCAAAAGTTCAAAATAACTACAAAAACTTATTAATATTAAAAAGTTTAGACTAAGTATAAACTTAGTCATAAACTAAGAGTTACTTATATAAAACGCCCCGAAAAAGGTCTGGGGACATGATGTTTTCAACAAACCCTCAAATGGTACCAAAGGTTATAACCACATTCCACCAAAGAAAAAAAAAAAAGAAGTAACACATCATAAACTTTTCACTCAGGGGTTGCAGTAGAATCTGAAATAGGGCTAGGAGCAAATGAAGGTTCGAGATGGCCTGAAGGAGTTGGAGCATCCATCGTACCCATATCATCTTTAGTATACTTGGGAATATCAGCCATGGGAGAGGGAAAATCTTGGCTTTGCTGAGTTTTTTCGATAGCCTCTTTTATTTTGGCTACCTCAGCATCCAAATTAAAGCCCTCCTGACTAACTTCCACCAGGTTATCATGGCGCGTGTTTAAAATTTCCCAACTCACTTCAATCATAGGCTTGTCCTCAAGAATCTCATAATATCTCTCCCATTGATCAGTCTCATCTTTAAGCTTTTCATTTTCAGCCAGGGCAGAATCATAATAAGCTTGTAAAGGTGCAAGTGAACTCTCTAAAAAGCTAACCTTAAAGTAAGTCTCACGAAGATCTTCCTGGGTCTTAGAAAGTGTTTGAACAAGCTCACCGGCATAAGCTTCTTTCTTATCCAACAGAGCCTTCAGTTTGCTAATTTCTTCACTGGCTTTGGAAAGCTGCTCTGTGACGACCTGACCCGTCGTCTCATGGGTAACCACCCCATTTCCCCCATTTTCTGCTTCTTTATGCTTCATTATCAGTGTTTTGTGTGAACGAGTTGGTTTGGATTGGTTTTAGAAGGAAATGAGACACTTAGTCTCTTTAAGGAATGATTAGTTTAGAAACATCAACCAGATGTTGACTTATGTGTTAGATGGCTCGGATATGGATTCCGATGATATGGTTAGCTTTGGGGGATGATTTGTGACTTAGAAGTGTGATTGGAAGTGATTTTGGAGGTCCAGTATAGAATTAGGCTTGAATTGGCGAAGTTAGTATTTTGGTAATTTTCGGTTGATAGGTGAGATTTTGATCTGAGGGTCGGAATAGAATTATGGGAGTTGTTGTAGCTTTGTTAGGTGATTTGGGATGTGTGTGCAAAATTTTAGACCATTTGGAGCTGATTTGGTTAGGTTTTTGATCGAATGCGTATTTCGAAAGTTTTTGAAGAACTTATGCTTGTATTCGATGAGAAATGATGGTTTTAGTGCTGTTTGAGGTGTTTTAATGATTTGAACAAGTTTTAATGGTGTTATAGGAGGTGCTGGTGCTTTTGGTTGAGGTCCCGGGGGCCTCAGGTTGATTTCGGATGGCTAACGGGAAGTTTTGGACTTGAAAGATTCTAAATCCATTGCTGCTTCTGGTGTTTTCGCTTCTGCGGAAATGGGATCGCAGAAGCAGTTCCGCAGATGCGAGATAGAGGGCCGCAGGTGCGATTTTGTGAAGGTTCATCAGGGACCGCATCTGCGGAGTCGCAGATGCGATTGGTGGACCACAGATGTGATATTTGAGATTTTAGTGGAATCCGCAAATGTGGAGCTTGGTCCGCAGAAGCGGAAGCCATAGATAGGGGATTTGACCGCATATGCAGATCTTGGACTTACATTAATTTCCACAAAAGCGGAAGTCGCAGAAGCGGTTTCGTCTGGGCAGAAGTATTTAAATTCTTCTTCGCAAATTTCTGAAGGGTTTCTCATTTTTTAAATCGGACTTTGAGAATTGTGGGCGATTTTGAAGAAGGATTTCAAGGGGTTTCGATAAGGTATGGATTCTTTGATTAAAACACGCTTTTATGGTGTAAATACATGGATTAGGGCTGAAAACTCAAGAAATTAATAGGCAAAAATTGTGGTTTAGGGCTTGAAACTTAAGAGAGCAAAAACTGGGATTTTTAGGGTCATTTGGACTCCGGTTTTGGTATTCTTTATATGTATATACTCGTGGAGAGATAAAGAACCCGTTGGTATAAAAATTTTTGAATTTCGAGAAGTGGGTCCGGGGCTCGGGTTTAGCTAATTTCAAGATTTCTAATATTTTTCGATTGTTTTCGATTGGGTATTGTTCCATTGGCATATTGTGACGTATTCGTTGTGGTTTTGGTCAGATCCGATGTGCGAGGAGGCCGATTTGAGAGGCAAAGGCATAGCGAGCTAGATTTTTTACCGGTTTAAGGTGAGCAATGATTGTAAATGATATTCTGGGGGTTTGAAACCCCGTATTTGCACATCGTAGTGCTATATTGAGGTGACTTGCACGCCAGATAGCGAGCGTGGGGTCGAGCACCATTGGGGATTGTGACTCGGTCCGTCCTGATTAAATGAATTTACTACGTATTTGACTGAAATTTACTTGTTATCATCATAATTTGGGCTGATTGCCATATTTGGGCTTCGTGCCAGCTATTTGAACCCTTCGGGGATTGTTGTAGATATTTCCTCACTGTTTTGATTTTATACTTGAACTCAATCATGTATTTTCCACTGTTTTTAAGACTCAGCCAAGTTTATTTTACTTTAACACTTGAAATGATATTTCTAACAATATTTGGGCTGAGCATCATGTTTTACTGTTGCCCTAGTGGCTTATGTGATTTTGACTGAATAAGGCCGAGGGCCTGTATTGTGAGGATACTTTTGGATTGGGTTGCACGCCGCAACAGTGAGATATTGATTTGATAAGAGGCCGAGGGCCTAGATTTGATGCCATGAAATGGCTTGATATTGCGCTTGGGCCGTAAGCGGCCCCTCCCGGAGTCTGCACACCCCTAGTGAGCGTCGTCGATGATAAATGGATTGGGCTGTACACCGCAGTGGTACCGGTACTATTTGATGTGTTTACCTTATTTCATTTGTTTGCCTTTATCTGTTGTTTGTGCTACTTCTTGCAATATTTATCTGATATTCTAGCATTATCTAATAACTAAGTGTTGTGCCCAATGGGCGAAATTTTGTGCTTATCTGCACTATTTGTTTTGCATTCATTTGTGTAACCGCTGAAAAGTCATTTTCAAAAGAGGTTTAAACTGAGCTAAGATGTCTCTCTAAGGATTTCACAGTTTCACTATTTTTCTCAAAAATGGTTTGCACTGTCCTGTACAGCATGATGATTTGTTATACGTGATTTCTTACTGCTCAATTATTATTTACCTTTATTACTCACTGAGTTGGAGTACTCACTTTACTCCCTGCACCTCGTGTGCAGATGCAGGTAACTATCCACCTGTTAGCGGGTTGTGGCTGATCAGAGATAGAGTTATAGGAGTTAGCGAGATGACTGCCACCGTTCGCAATACTGTTTCTCTCTCTCTTTTGTTCAGTATCCCGGTGTTGTATATTTTAGACCTTGTAGTTGGATTTTCACTCTAATAGATGCTCGTGACTTGTGACACCCCGATTAGGGCTGTGTTGGGTTGAATTTCCGCTAATTAATATTACTAAGTCATATTTAAGCTGTTTATTCATGTTTAACTATTTTTGAAAAAACTAGATGGGTTAGTTGGCTGGCCTCGTCTTCACGAGAGGCGCTATCACGACCACTGTGGGGTTTGGGTCGAGCCTAGGTTACATAGGTCTCACGAGTCATGAGCAGGTTTAGTAGGGTCTCGCGGATCGGTACAGAGACGTCTGTATATATCCTTGAGAGGCTGCATAACCTTTAGGAAAACTTCATATTCTTGGAATTCTTATTGTGCGTCCTTGATTCAGCTTGAAATGTAACTCTTGAAATTCCTTCCACATATTCGTATACGCGTATGAGCGCTCGGTATCATATGTGCCTTGATGGCTTGTGATTCCCCGATCAAGGGGCGAGATGTGATATATATGAGTTTGATGTTGGGCCAGTCTGGAGGACTTGAGGCCGAATCTTTGCCTATGGCTTGAGCACCGAGGTGTTGATTGTGTGAGTAAGTATTTTGAAATTATATGTTCGGTATTTTACCTATTAGTGGGAGTGACGGCTGGTTAGTTATGTGATGAGTATGTTAGTACTGTGAGATGTATCTATGTAACTTGGAAATGACGAGGAAGGTCTGCGGGATGACAGATAAACTATTAAGTATATGATTTTCATTGTGATTGGATGTGTAGCTACGAGTTATGGGCGCGTGAAGAATCTTTTCGTGTCTCCTAGTTGGGAGTGAAGTAAATTTTATGTTGCGGTATGAGTTCAGACTCAGGAAGACTAAGTGACTGTGGACAGTTTATGACGGTGGAAGGTATATAGAAATGTTATATTGAGGCAAAGCAGGTGGGTTATCTCCTGCGGAGTGATCTGAAGTGGTGTGATCCCTATGTGTATGTTAGAAGATCTCATGTGTAATTGAAAAGTACATGTTAAAATTTGAAATTTCAGGCCGCTTAAGAGAGCGGGCTTAACTGTTGCGGGGATGAATGCAATATTTGTAGAAGATTTACAATACTAGATGATCTGTGTTTTTGTAAACTTATAAATTATTTGAGTTTAATCTCGCTATGGTATTGTGGCATCAATAGAGTAACAGTGTTGTGAGTTATTGAGCGTATCTTGATCTATGGCTTCGAGCCAAGTGGGGGAGTAGGCTGTGAGCAGTTGATTGCACTGTTAGGTGCTATGTTGGTTCCAGTTTGGCGCATGCGAGTGAATTAGCTATGGCTAGAGTAAAGAAAAATTTTGACAAAGGTTATATTATGCTTCATAGGGTATGAGAATCACGAAATGTCTAAAGTGTTATTGGTAAAGAATGCTCGGCACATAGAGCATGAAGTTGCTTGGTTGTATTGGGATGAGGATTTCATTTTGCGGTATCGGAGTGCCAATGAGGCAAGGGTGGTTTTGTTCGTTAGGTCAGGTAATTTGCAGTTTGAATAAGAGTGAATGACTTTCGAGAATGGTTCTAATATGTTCAAGATTCTACAAGGAACAATCGGCTATCTTACGATTGTGTATGTGGTTAGAGACTATGTTTTCATCGGAAGAAGTCAAGACTTGTGGTATTTTAATGTTAATTATGGGATTCTATGTATTAGTATCAGGAAAGTAAAGGTAACGAATTTAGATTCGCAGGAAGTTCTTCAGAGTAAAATATTCTGGCATGTGGTGTTTCTGAGAATATTTGAGAGAGTATTTAGCGGACTATGGGTCTTAGACAGTGTGGTTTTATGCTGGGGTCTTATGTGGTAAGCCTGAATTGAGGCATTATGGGGATACAACAAGAGGGAATATCAAGTTGATGATGAATTGGAAGGAAATTTAGATAGATGGAGTAGCTTGAAAGTACGAATCGGTATGGTAAGGATATGATTAATTCTTTGTATGTGCTCGAGGTAATGGGCTTTTACATGTATTTTGCAGCAATGCTATTAGGTTTTGATGGCTTGCTAGCTTGGTCTAGTTAGAAGGATTCAGTCCTGGCAGTTTAATTTGTCTAAACGGAATTGGGAGAGTTCTTGTTGATCTTTACTGTGGTTGGAGAAGTGCATTTTCTACGAATGTGAGAGGCATGGGATGTGTAATGATTTTCTTCTAGATGGGATCAATGGAAGTTCTTGACTAGTTGAGCGCGTAGATGTCTGTGGCTCGGAAGGAAGATAAAAGTTTTTATGTTATCCTTGGATGGTATGGTATATGCGGTATGTTGTAGAGGATTGAGACTGGCGTGTGCTAGGTTACAGTTCAGTTATGAAAGGAAGTTCATAAAACTCTTCGGCAACGGGTAGCCTCAGATGATCAAGAAAATGGTACTGCTAATTGAAAGTGATTTGACGAGAGTATATGTCTCATAAAAAGGATAATGTAATTAAACTGATGATACTTCGGCAGTATTGCGGCACTTTCTGGTTGGATCGACTGGTGGTAGTCGGGTTTGCTTGGTGGCATAGGGAAATTTTAGAGTATCTATCGTGGAATGATTGGGTATTAAAGGTGTGCATGTGTTCGGACGGTGAAATTGGGATCCGTTATGATGATTCATGTGCCGTGTGGATGTGGAGACGGAAGTTCTCATATACAGGCTATGATGTGGTTGTAGATCGTGTGTGTCGGCATTGTTTAGCAACTACCGAGGATTTGGAGGCCCGAGTGGATCTTTCTTTTCTTGGTATGTTAGATTTTAGATATGATATTGGGGTAGACTAGTTGTTTGAGTGTTGGGATATTCTGGGCTATTGCATTATGGGCTATGCCGGAAATGCCACGGGTTGAGTGGCGAGGTGCGTCGGATTATGTTCTAGCAGAGTGGTTTATATTTCGAAGACAGCGGACAGCTGGGAAGGATAGCTTTTCTTAATTGGGCATTCATGATAGATGTTAGTGCAGGGGTTTCTACCATTGATTCAGTTCCGGTGTTGAGGGACTTTTCGGATGCAATTCTTGTGGTCGGGCATGCCGCCGGGCGAGGTTGTGGATTTCAGTATTGATTTGGTACCGGGAACCGTATCGTATAGCTCCCGATGTTGTATATTTTAGACATTGTAGTTGGATTTTCACTCTAATAGATGCTTGTGACTTGTGACACCCCGATTAGGGCTGTGTTGGGTTGAATTTCCGCTAATTAATATTACTAAGTCATAGTTAAGTTGTTTATTCATGTTTAACTATTTTTGAAAAGACTAGATGGGTTAGTTGGCTGGCCTCTCTTCACAAGAGGCGCCATCACGACCATTGTGGGGTTTGGGTCGTGACATGCTCGGAGAAAGATGTTTCAAGGAGATTCTTGTCTTTATCAGCTTGACTTGAGCATGCCTTCTCGATTGCTAATTCTGAGCTTAAAACCTTCAGTTGCTGCTCCAAGGTACATTTACTTTCTTCCAACACATCCATGTCAATTTGGAGACTCTCGTATTGCTCCCTCCAGTTATCCGCTTCAACTTGATAGTCATGCATTAACTGCTCTATGTGGGAAACCCTCTTCATTATCTATGTGCCAACTAGATTGATCTAAAGAAAAAAAGAAGAAGAAGAAGAAGAAAGAGGATCAAAACCTTAAATAAAAGAGAATGATGTAAAGTTTGAAAAAAGAATACCTTTAGAGAAAATTTCACTATGTCGTTCATCCAATTCAGAGAGTTATGACTCTCAAGCTTGGCTCTCTTAACTGGACCAATCAAAGGTTTCAACCACACATCAGCCCGACCTGATTTCCTCAAAAGGTTACCATCGGCAGGAACCTCGATGGTAACTTGCCTCATAGCTTTACCTCTACTTGAGGAACCCATCTTAGTTGTAGGAGGAACTGTAAAAGCTGTCAAAATAGATTGGGGAAGAACAGCGGCGGTAGCAGTCACGACTGGCAAAGAAGGTATCACAGGAGTAGACATGGAAAATGAGGCAAGAGCCGCTTCATCTGATACTGGGTCAAAACTTTCATTATCAAAGCCGCGTGCAAAAAGCTGAGAGATCATCATGAGCAGCTGCGAGAGTTTCATCACGAGCAGCCGTAGAAGTATCATCATCGGAAATCACCAAGGCAGTTTCAATAGGCTCGACAAGAGGAACGGAACGAGGGGGAGATGCTTCATCATCTGAAATGATACATCTTCTAACTCGTGGGCTCCTAACAAAAAAGCCCTCATCTCGCTCTTCCTCTTCTTCAGTGTCTTGTTCAGCGGTAGCTTTCCTTTTCGATGAAGAACCCAAAATTATCTCTTGGGCCCTTCCAAAGAAATTCTGGAAGATACGACAGCCTCAGTACTTATGCCTCGAATGAGATTCCTGACAAAAAGAAGGATTAAAATAATTTTTGAGAAAGGAAGTGAATAAATTTACAAAGGATAAAAAAAACTCTTACTGTGGGTTTTTACTTTCCAACCAAACCGATGAGAAAGGTTTTTCCAAGATCTACCTTCCATGGGAGCAGTGTATAACAACTTTTCTACCCAACTAAAGAAATTGGGAATCTCATCAACAATTCCTCTAGTTGCTAAAAAAAGAGAAAGGAGAAAAGTTAAAATGACGACCATCAAAATTTTTAAAAAGGCGCGGAAAAGTTATAAAAGAAAACTCACGTGCAAAATTCCATTTCTCAGGGAATGGAACATTTTCTTCACCCACTAAACCAACAGTGGGGGCAGCAATAAACCGGGCGTACCAGCCACGGTCCTTATCATCTTCTGGGCTAACCAGAACTCTTTTGTTTCTCGCAGCTAAAGTAAAAATTTCTTGACAAAAAAGTTTGGGAGAATAAAGGTGAATTAAATAGGAGAAAGTAAAAGTCACACCAACCATGTTAGCCAAATGCCTCAAACAAGCAACAACCCTCTATACAATAGGGCAAATTTTTCCTAAACGGACATCGAAAAAGTGACAGAATTCGATGATTACAGGATCTATAGGAGGCTTGAAATTCAAGGTGAAAGGATATGTATATACAAAGGAAAATACGGTCAAATAAGAAGTGATTCTTTGGATTGTGATAAGGATAATAATGGGGAAATCATGGCTCCAGTGACAGTCTCTACGAACTACAGAAATTAAACCTTTAGTAATCTGAGTCGGATAAATGTCAACATATTCTAATGAAGACATTGAAAAAACTTGATTTCTAATGGATTCCATATCAAAAGATAGTTCAGCGGGAACAATCTCATTTATGGTAGGTTCACGAAATGGCTCAATGAGTTCTTTACCTCTAGATGAAGACCTTTGAGAAAGGGAACTTCTGGTTCTAGAAGGTGGAGCGGAACTGATCGAAGGTAGAGAAGGGCCTCGTGCAGATGAAGACCCTAGATTAAGAAGTCTACCCCCTCTCCCTTCTAATAGGAGCAAGAGGAATGTTATCGATGATGGGGACTCTCTTAGGGTTAGGGCTTGACGAAGACATAATAGTACGAGGAAGAAGGAAATAAGAATTGAATACTATAAGAACTTTTTGTGAGAAAGACAAAGGTGAAAATTATATTTATACTTAGAAGCAACCGTCAATGAAAAATGTACAATAATGGAAATGTCATGATAAGAAATGTCGTTTCATAATTGGTGAAGCCGGAAAAAAGACGCTAAAAAGTCGCAGAACCAATCAGAAGATGCCACGTGTAACGGACATTAAATAGAAGTGACAAATAAAGCATTAGTTCCAAATGAGAATTATTGGCGGCAAATATTTCCGCTTTAATAAAATTCACTTCCCAACTATCTATATTGAAAAATTGAGTTACTATATAGAATTGATTGAAAAATGACATGTCACGACATGTAGACTGGTCAAAGAATGACAATCATCAAAAAATAGTTTAAAAGGTACGAGTTACAATAGACACGGGCATAAATTCAAGAGACTTGATACTCTGACCTCTTTATGTTCGAAAGTCAAGCTAAGAGAATGAACCTGATAGCAAAAGAGGGTATGGATACAATAATTAATAGGCATTAATTACAGAAAACGTTAGAGAATCTGTATTGAATTACAATGATTACCAACTATAACGTAACATTAAATGACATTAATTGTCTATAATGACCTTATTATGACAGAAGCAAACGGATCACCTAGAAATAGCTATAAAAGGAGAAGACTGATCATTTGTAAAGACACGAAATACTATTGGAGTACATTGATTTACTTTGCATTCAGTTATTATTTCTCAATTATTATTTTTTTATTTGATTATTAGTAACCCGAGTTCTTCTAAAATAAGCTTTGACCGAAGTCCTAATTTTTGCTTAAACAATAATTATCAAGTATTTAATAAATCGTTCTTTCTTATATATAAATTATAAACACTTAATATGCTGTCGAAAATGAATGCTTGAAAAACTCGTGAATGTTAGCAACGTAGGACAATATTGTTATTTGTTCAAGTTTTACCTCATATGACGTATTTCATGATAGTATTTACCACGACTCATAAGCAAAGGGTCTCACCAAAGGGAATTAGAAAGAAGAGACAGATCAATTGATCAGCACTCGAGAAAATAGGACCATGATATAGTGGGTGAGAAAAACATATGTTAAGGGTGACACTAGCGAAGGCAAGATGGATTTTAACTGAGGGATTCAATATCTTACTATATATATAACAAATTTGATCTTATACATATAATGTGATTCTCCACCCAAGAAGGTTCGGACACCCATCTGCCTGTGGAGTCCAGAATCGAAATGTGATTCTTTTAGACCCAAAATATTTTTTAAAGTGTAAGAAAGAAAGTTATCATTCTACATAAAACGCGATTATGAACCGCGTTTTACCTTAACAGCCGTTTGGAACATTAAGATAAAGCGCGATTAATTACCGCATTTTATATAAAACGAAGTTGAATACTTCGCTTTACTGGAAGCTGAAAAGACAACTATGTAGAGCGCGGTTCATTACTGCGTTTTATATAGAGCGCAATAAGAAACCGTTTATTATATACATATATAATAGATTCCTTCCTTTTCCTCCACGTTATGCCGAGAACTTCACCCCCTTTCCCTTTAAAAGATTACAACGGTCCCCCCTCCATTAACGTCCCAAAAAGATTGTGTGGACCCCACCCGTCTCGTAAAAAGTAGATATTGTTGGTCCCACATCCTAGCCAAACCTTCTATTGTTGTGGGTTACTTGTTTCAGAGTCAAATTTTTAAATCTTCAATTTTTCAAAAAACATAATTCGAGGTATTCTCATTTAGTTTATGTCCAAATTCGTACAAATAATGCATATTAGTTGTTTTGAATATGTTGTATGTTGTTTTGTATTTTTTTTTTTTTTGCGATTAAATTGTTATGTTATTTTTATCCTGACTAAGATATTAATTTTGTAAAAAAATATGTAAAAACTATGAAATCGTTATTATTTGTTAATAAATTACTATTACTGTTTTATATGTATTTTTGTGATTACAATGTATTTATTGTATTTTATCTGGTTTAAATTAATTATTTGCTTAAAGACTAGTAATATAGTGCCTTCTAGGGTAGTAAAATGTAGTGCTTTTAGCGTAGTTTTCCTGTATTTTAAGTATCTTTTATACTAAAAAATACGTCAACATAATTAATAGATCAAACACAAATTCTGTCCAATTATAGTAAACATATAATTGGTGCTACTGGGTCGCAAATATCGAGCATGAAACCCATATATGAATATTTAATGATTAAATATTATATAATTATTAAAATTAATTATTTAATTTACAAATAAAATATAAAATTATAAAACTGACATATACAATAATAAAACTAACACATAGAAGAATTCAGGTTAAATTGGTGCTACTTGCCGCAAATATCGAGTCTAGAACCCATATGTGAATATTTAATTATAAAAATTAATTATTTAATTTACAAACAAACATATAAAATTATAAAACTAACACATAAAAGAATTCAGGATAAACTGGAGCTACTGGGCCACAAATATCGAGTCTGGAACCCATATATGAATATTTAATTATTTAATTTACAAACAAACATATAAAATTATAAACTAACACGTAAAAGAATTCAGCATAAATTAGTGCTATTGGACTGCAAATATCGAGTCTGGAACCCATATGTTAATATTTAATTATAAAAATTAATTATTTAATTTACAAACTAACATTATAATTAAAAAAAACTAACACATAGAAGAATTTAGGATATCTTGATGTTACTGGGCCGCAAATATCGAGCCCGGAACCCATGTGTGGATATTTATTTATAGAACTTTATTATTCAATTTACAAACTAACATATAAAATTATAATAAAACTAACACATAGAAAAATTTAAGATATCTTGGTGCTATTGGGCCTCAAATATCGAGCCTAGAACCGTTATGTTTTAAATTTCATAATTAAATATTGAATAGTTATAAAATTTAATTATTTAATTTACAAACAAACGTATAAAATTATAAAACTAACATGTAATTAATGTTATTTAATTTACATTAGACGACATGGATGTGCCGCCTATTCATCCCGGACCTTCTAGCGATGAGCTACTCTCATTACAGGGCGACCATAGGTCCGCCCACATATGGGAGGGTGCGTTACTGACCCAGACTCTCCGCGTCAGGAGAGTGGACGCGTGTGGGACTTTCTCCATGACAGAGTTCTCCTTGATCATGTAGTCACACGCCTGCGGGAGACCGGTTTCTATAGGATTTTAGAGATCCGGCGGCTGCAGGTCGATTGGTCTTTAGTCGTGGCCCTGATAGAGCGGTGGCAACCAGAGACGCACACATTCCACCTGTCCATTGATGAGGCCACCTTCACACTGTAGGACGTGGAGGTTTTATATGGACTGCCCATTGCTCTCCCGCCTGGCATGAGAGATATGACACTTGTGCATTACCTGGACATGCTGCTACAACTCACTGATTTCCGACCAGATGATAAGAATCTACTGGATGGGACCAGTCGTTTTTCGCTGACGACTATTTGACAGTGGTTGGAGGCATTGCATCCTGAGATCGATGGCGATATACCGGATTATCATATTGACTGGTATACGAGGTTGCAGCTACTCCTTATGTTTGGAGGGTTCTTGTTCCCGAATACTTCGGGGAACCTAGTCAGCATGAGATTTCTTCATCATCTTGAGCGGCTAGATCATTTACCCCAGTACAGCTGGGGCTCTACTGTTCTCGCCTACTTGTACAGGCATATGTGCCGGGCGAGCATGGTCACCCAGAGTGATGTTTCTGGATTTTTGCCGCTACTATAGGTGACAACATATTCGAATACTCTATTCATTTTAACATACCTAGTAAAAATATATCTTAAATTTTACGTCAACTTTTTATGTTAGGTTTGGGCCTGGGAGCGGTTCCTGCAGTTGCAGCCACCTCTACCACCATTAGATTAGGGTGTACCACTAGAGTTGATCCATTTAGCTGGGAGGTGGGTTCTCCGACGAGGATATATGCGCGAGTACGAGGCTCGGCATAATCTCTCCTTGTTGAAGGATATACTGGATTTGCTAGATGGCGCACAGGTAAATGTATATCTAAGTTTACTTCTAATACACCCTAAACGCAAATTGCGTATATTGATGTGTTCTGTTCTTACTTAATAGTTCAGCTGGACGCCATACAACGATGAGTTGATAGCTGGCTTGTCCTGTTATTGCTCGGCCGACCGACTTATGTGGGCCTCTTCCGTCCCATTGCTCTGCCTTGATATTGTGGAGCATCATGCCACCAAGCGGGTACTTTACCAGTTTGGCCGTCCGCAGCTCGTACCGACACTGACCACCTAGGAGACCACACATTACCAGCGGGATGATCGTACAAGAGTGGACGACGTATTTTTGGAATGGCTACAGGACCAGATATTTACATGGGACCAGCGAGTTGACCTGATTCTGCCTCCATTCACCGAGACGTCTAGATACTGAGCATGATTACATGGGTTGGTACCGCCGCGTTACCCGACTTATCGTTGGTAATCCCGTTTAGAGAGCTAGCGGTCAGTATGTTCCATACGACGGGAGGCACGAGGCACTGGTATGTTATTTGGTATTCTTACTTATAAATGTGATCTAGCATTCCGTAATTTATATTTTATTGCGCATGCTATTGGCCTTCATTTAGTCCATTAGTTGGGAGTGCAGATGCAACAACATGTTGGCGATCCTGCAGTCGCTTTATAGGAGTGTGGACGGCAAGTTACAGAGCTGGCTGCCCGGACACTGCATTGCGCCGAAGAGGACGAGCGCTTAAAGCATCTCCCTACTTATATGGCGCCAGAGCCCTACCATCGAGGTAGGCCTGTCCCACGCGCTAGAAAACGGCAAGGAAAGTCTGTCCCACGAGACAGAGGTGCTCCACGAGGCAGGGCTATCCCACGGGGTCATAGGGGCCGACGAGGAGGTGGTCCCCAGCAAGGAGGCGTTAAGGCACCTGGTGATGATGTTGGAACTGATCTGCCGGGTGACCTCCATCAGCCAGACGAGCATCCCAGTAGCATGCTGTCGTACAACCTTCAACTGGCGTTCTCTCCAGCTGTATCACAGGTGATCCCGTCAGTTCCATTGTTGATCACGGGCTCGAGCCTTATCGGACATGATTGGGAGCAGATATTTTCAAGCCCATCGACCACTGCTGAGGATCGGTCGACCTGAGATGTGGATGGTGGGCCGGCTGAGTTATGGCTCATATTCGACGGGTGGTGTGGGTCTTTTATAGGAGCATGTATGTTTGTATTACTATTAAATTTAAATATGTTTTTATCTCATTGATTTGCAATAAATAACTTTATAATTTTCTTATTAAGGATTTATCCCAGTCCGTCACGGAGGCCACTTTGTGCGATGTGGAGCAGGATACGAGGGATGCTTATATTCAGGAGCCCGACGAGACCATGGTAAGATTTTTTTTTTTGACTTAAAACGTACATTACTAATATATATTTTCATATAATGAGCTGACTTAATCTTTTGTAGGTTATTGATGAACCGACGACCCATAAACCTGTTTGTTGAAAGCACTTCATGGCATGTGAGCACGATATGTGGTAGATGGTCCATTTCCATATTAACACAACCTGCTGGCTTCATTTACAATCTGTAGATTATTTCCCCGGTGTTGACGGATAGCGGTGCGAACTTTAAAAACACCCCGATCGTGATCATATTATAAATATGAATGCCAATGTACTCGCCTCCTGTATTTTTCAAATCTTTTCATCGGTATTGGCATAAATTCAACACCCCTGCCCATTAATTCCAATACACCTCTATGCCTTTCAACAAGCCTTTTCGCCATCTATTTAAATGTCATCTGGACCATGGCAGTGACAGGCAATCCACATGCAGACTTCAATAACACGTCTCCTGAATTTGCACTGCTGGTGATCAGGTGCAGCCATCCACATTAAATCATGAAATTTATTGTTGGGATATTCCTTCTGGAAATTGGCCTTCAGGTGCCTCACACAGTAATGGTGCTATGCATATGGCTCTTGCTATTCAGGCAAATGCTCTACAGAACTTAATATACCACCATGCCGATCATATATTAGATAAATACCTGAATGTTGTTTGACAACGTGCTGCTTCAAGTGGTTCAAAAATAGCATCCACGTCTCTTGGCTTTCATTGTACAAATGGCAAAAGCAAGTGGAAATATTTGTCCATTGACATCTACTGCAACGACGATCAATAACTTAATATCATACTTTCCATAGATATGAGTACCGTCTATAAAAATTACCGGACGGCAATGCACAAAACCATCTATTGTTGGTTTAAATGCCCAAAACACGTATCTGAATATATATTCCGGTATTCCTGAAATCCGCTCATGCTTCCATTCAACAACAGTCCCGGGGTTAAAGTGTTTCAGTGCAGCCATGTAACTAGGTAGAGATGAAAACAACTTATCTCAGTCACCATAAATAGTTTCAAATGCACATTTTCACCCGAAATATGCCTTTCTTTTGGGAATAGTACACCCATATTACTAGCGGACAGATGCAGTACACTCTTTGATCTTGTACCTAATGAATACTTCCAAGTGTGGAATCAAGACAAGAGAAATCAAGTCAACATCAAAGTTGAAGTGATTCCCATTGATGTGTCCATTTCACAAACGTGTGTGCTAATATATCCCACTTTCTACAATCCTGTTTCCTTCTTGCTCGCACGCAGCATCCAGTGACAACCCATAAACCATCTCCGACATATGACCTTGTATACCTCCGGAGTTGACTCCCATACTATCATCTCATGACACTTTCGTATGTTGTACATTTTACAAGCCCTGGATAGGCGAGCTTTATCAGTAAAATACATGCCCTTTGCCAGCACCGTTGGTCAAGACTCATCCTATATTGCTGACCGAATTTCGTCAAGATCCCTTGTGAGGGCATCCACATCTAGCATACTTGGCAAATTATCAAGGTAGGGAATATGCCTTGAATGAAACGGTACGTGAGACTCGTACACTCTTGGTCTAACGGGAGGTGGAGCATGCTCCCTCGTCAGCTCAAGTTCGACATTCACTTCCTCCTCATCATCACCCTCTTTAGAGAAGGATATGTCATCTCCAGACTCATCGGTATTGTTATGATAATCACTATTACCTTTTTAACTTTGCGCATCTGCCAAATCACGAGTAAATTTGTCTACGGGCAACTGAGTAAGGTCAAAACTATCAAGTTGCTCGTTTTCACTGCACAAACAACAAAATGATAAGCTACTCAAATTGATAAATACTTTACATATAGCTATATCATTTCACTTACAAGTCGTAATGTGTTGACATTCCATGATGGACATTATCCTGTTGGTGATGATTTCCGGTTGGACCACCGTGATCCAACACACTAAAACTACGCATATTCCAACTGGGTGTGGGGTCATAACTTGTAAAATTTATATCTGGACGGTACCCCCTGTGGAATATATGAGTGTCAATACAAATTCAATCAAACAAAAATAAACATCGTAACACAAAGGAAAATTAAAGTTTATTAGTTGTCTTGTTGATTATGTAAAGTAGGAAGAAATTATTTTCTCGCTCCTCGTTCGCTCGTGGAGATAAGTTTAGATCCGACCAAACTCTTTCAGCCAGAATCTGATGGGCCAAAACAACTCCAAAATAACCACCCAATTACTGAGGGTTTTCCTTGCTTTGCGTAACATCATTATTGCAAACGTCTTCAACCTTCACGTACATTTCCAATATTTTTATCAAAATAAGTTCCCGGTATTCATCCAGAGTCCCCAAAAAATCTCTCTGAGTTTCATTATCCTCAATGTTAAACTCGGCGTAACAAGCAACCCCTTGCGGAGTCATAGAATGCGGATATCTTTCGATTATTTTAAGATTCACCAAACGTTTGCTCAACCTCATTTTATTGCATAACAACAATATCAGTCTATCGTACTCCATTGTAAGTGACAACTTAACATGACTATGTGGAGATAAACTATAGCTCACTGAGTTATTCGCCGCCACAACCTCACCCCCTAATATAACGAAACCCTTATTTTTCACTCTTCAGACATTATGAAAAAAGCTTGAGAATTTAACAAGAAGAAAAATTTATCACAAGTTGGAGTATTTCTGAATGATTTTTCTCAAAACCCTTTATACCTTTATATAAGGAAATGCCCAATTCAGGGGGGTAGGTCAAATTTTTGGAAGTAAAATGCAGTTTAAAAAGGCGTTTTACATATTTGAATTATTATTACGTTAATTAAGCGTGGAAGAGTTATTGGTGGGCCCAATAAACATGTAAAACGCGGTTTCTTACTGCGTTCTATATAAAACACAGCAATGAACCGCACTTTACATAGCTGTCTTTTCAACTTCAAAGTAAGCGCGGTATTCAACTGCGTTTTATATAAAATGCAGTAATGAACCGCGCTTTACCTTAACATCCCAAACGACCGTTAAGGTAAAACATAGTTCATAACCGCGTTTTATATAGATTGATAACTTTTTTTTTACACTTAAAAAAGTGTTTTGAGTCCAAAAGAACCACATTTCGGTTCTGGACTCTCCGCCCGTGAAGAGTGGCAAACCAAACCATACAATAACCCAAATAAGCAGGTTCAAGTATGTTGCTCCTAGAAGTAGAACCCTGTATTTCTAGAGAATCTCCTAATTATTTCACACAAAAAAAGTAAAAGAGATTCTTTAACCAAAAAGAATTCGACAAAATGGAAAAATGGAGGCGAATTATATTTTGGCAAGGTGTTCAAGTATTTGTCTAACCTGTTGAATACGTGCAAGGCGTCAAATGTAATCAGCCCTCCATAAAGGAGATACGAAGCAAATGTAAAGAGGTTGCTACAGGAGGTGAAAGGGTAGAACCTCAAGCGAAAGCTCAAGGCATTAAAACAGCAAAGAGTTTCAAATTTGAAGGGGAAAAGTTTTGGAGTTGATGTACTGGCCGAACTTGACCATAAATTTTGAGTTGTCTGGAAGGTCACTAGTGAATACAACCACTATATGAAAACCATCGTATGTAGCCAATTATAATTGGTGGCTGGAAATAGTATCATGTTAGAATAATTGCAGAACAAAAATACAGAAAGAATTATATGTCAAAGTCCCACGAACTTTCAGCAGTTAACTTTGGCATTTTAAGTTCGTCAGCCAAACAGAGAGATGCAGCAACCTGGAGCAAGAATAACTTAGTGTCAGAGTCTGGTTGCAGGGAGCGGAAAACAACATAAAAAATAAAGTATAATATTTTAGATGCTTTAGCTATCAAAAGATCAAACAAAGAGAACAAGTCAGCGACACAGATTTGGCCAACTACAAATCTATCTGAATAACTTTTTGGTATTACTATAACTCACACAAAACAAACATGATATAAATCACCATTATGTTAATTGCACATGTATTGTCTTTGATGACATAGTAAAAGAAAATGTCAAAAAAGGAAAAATAAACAAGAAACTGGCTCTGCTTCTCTGATTTGCTATACAAGCAAATACCAGAGAATGCAGTTGGACACAGAATCAAAACATCAAACTTTTGCATGTATTCAATTCTCAACATAAGCCTGGAAGAGGAAGTGTTGAATGACTCATTGCTCATATTAGTTGCTAGAAAGATGGTATGAGTCAATGAATAATATATTAAATCCACCTTTTCCTTCTTGGTAATAAGCGGATGATGGTATGTGTCGCCCACAATAGTGGCTTGGTGGGAATTTAACATGACTACAGGAAAGTTGACCCGTTAACAGGACTAGGACTCACAAAGGGATGAGCCTGGACTGACCCACACTCCTTGGCTAGCGGCACTGCTAGGGTGCCCAGATTGGACAGGATCAGAAGTCCTCCAAAAAGAGCTAGCAATTGGCTTACCAGATCTATAGCGTTAAGAATTTTCTCAATATTATACTTCTGGTATTTAGCTCTTCCATATATTTTAAAAGTCTCGTTTTATTACTTCCACTTTTTTAACTCTTCCCCATCCTTTTTTAAGGGACAAGGTGATCATGGGACCAGCTTGCACACATCCGACTTAAACTCTTCCTCATCTTTTCAAAAAATTTTCTCAATTTAGTAATCCCCTTACTTCTGGCTTTCCTATATCTTCTCGAAATCTCCCCTAAATATTTCCTAAAATTTACAACTTACCTTTACTTTTCTCTCATCTCTATTTTTCAAAATTTTCCTCTAACTATTTCCTCAAATTTACAATTTCTTTAAGCATTTTCACAATTTGAATAGATATGGAAAAGCAAAAAATAAGAAGTTATAATAATTTATTCACTCTAACAAAAAAGAAAAGACACAATTAAATAACTGGCTCGAACAGGACCAACTAAATAACCTACAAGGGGCTCACTAGTCACTGCAGAAATAATATCATAATCACTTGTGCTTCCAAAATACAAAGAAAAAAAGTAACCAACAAATGAGTCAATAAAATGAATATCAGAAAGTAATTTTTCAATTACTAAACCATAAAAGGGAACCTTCATTCTTTTATACTTTCTTAGACTTGAAGCCTTGCAAGCTATTAATTGATCAATCACTAAACTTATGATGTCTAGGAGCGATAAGATTTCTTAGGTTATCCCTTGCGTGCTGACTTGCAATTTATTACTTTGAAGAAAATGTAAAAGATTGTCAAGTTGTGGGCAGAAATTGATCAATGAAACAAACAAAACCTAGCAGAGCAACCAACTTGAAACGACTGACAAGTGACCCATTTTAAAACAAAGTAGTACAAAGAAAGTATGTACCACTCAGCACTTTGACAAACCAGACAAAGATCATATCGTCTTGTTTTTTACGTGGAAGTGTAATAAAGAAAGGCACCAATGGGGAAGGCAACCTCTACAGAAAGAGTATGGAAAACTGGAGAAGATGTACTCCTAATTAAACAAATTTTGTATCAGTTCACTACCATCCTTTTATACTCTATTTCATTGAGCTAACTTCTTGTTTGCCTTGGTGATGGATGCTCTAACCCGACATATTCAAGGGGGTGTGCCTTGGTGTATGCTATTTGCTAATGACATAGTATTGATAGACGAGACCAGGGTCGGTGTGATTGAGAGGCTAGAGGTATGGAGACAGACTCTCGAGTCTAAGGGTTTCAAAATAAGCAGATCTAAGACTGAATACCTGGAATGCAAGTTTAGCGCTGAGCCGAGCGAAGTAGGCAGGGTCATGAAGATTGGATCTCATGTCATCGTCAAGAGGGATAGTTTCAGATATCTTGGGTCGGTGATTCAGGGGGACGGAGAGATTGACGGGGATGTCACTCATCG
>MU671965.1:29263-107509 GCA_026770625.1 Nicotiana glauca
ATATATATATATATATATGCCCGTGTGTACTTCATGTGCCCTTGTATACTTCATATGTATTTTCCCTACTCGACGATGATTTTAGATTTCATTGATTAGAAGAATTCGAATTCGCATTTGATAGACTTACTACGGGAGCAAAGTACTCCTGTAAAAATAGTTTTTAATTTTCGAGAGTCAACTCAAAATTTTAACTGAAGGTACTATTGAATTTTGGGTGACAATATTGATTTTCAAAAAATAAAATAAAAATATTAGTCAACTACGTTATCATGACTTGATAAAACTTTTATTGTATAACATTGTTTGTGAATGGTGTTTGCCTTTGAATTCGTATAGCAATTAAACTTATATTGTTGTTTTATAGATATGTAATTTTGTTCGATACCAATTGATAAGCAAGAAAATAAACAAATAAATTAGAGAATAAAATAAATAAAACCAGCATGCTAGCCAGGTCTCGACCTTGACTTGGGATAGTCTCGAGGTGGGATAGTATGAACAGTAAATGATAAAGCAACTTTGATGAACAGTAAGTTAAATAGCAAGAAAATAGTGAGTGTATAAATTCTAATCAGTGAATATGATCTTTACAAATAAATATGAGCTCACTTTATATAATAGAGAAGTCCTAAATAATGTACACTTCTAATTATAGTAGGAAATCATATTAACATCTAATTAGCCGACGTGAATTAATCAATTCTGAGATTCACGCCACAATCCTCGACCAATCGCGGATATTTCGCCTTTTCCGTTATCAAGCTATACCGATGTTATTCAGAGTCTATCTCTCTTTGGCCGCGATTGACCGGCTCGATGTCCTAGTTGCTTGACGCAACGTCCCTACCTCGACCAAAGAATGAAATCGGGTAGCCCGATTTCTACTCTATACAAATGACTTAATTGTAATGCGAAGTATATCATACTTATAGTTCACAGAAAACATAAATTAAGTGCGAGTGCAAACAAACTTTAGAGGAAAAAAAAATGGATCTTAAAGCCTTGTCCCAAACTAGAATACAATCTTCGTATTTTCAAATACTTAACATCGTTAATCACGACAGTACCAAACTAGAGTATATTCTCCATGTTACAGAATTTATGTGTTTGAATGTGTTCCACATGCGTCGTCGTTAATCACGACGATGGTATACCTCTATTAAGGTTTACTTTATAATGAATATAAGGATAAAATATAGTAGGAGTTGTATTTCAAGTCATCAGAAGGAAAGATAAAAATATGTTAAGAGGCCAATAACGAGGTGCATGTGACTTGTAATACAGTAAGAAACAATAAAGGGACACAAAAAGGATAGAAATATTGCTGTCTTTCTAATTGATATGAATAAGATCATTTCATTTTTTATATGTATCTTTTGAAATAACGGATCTCAAATCAAGTCAACTCAATCAGAATAATTAGAGTTCACATATGTATCTTTTAAAATAACGGATCTCAAATCAAGTCAACTCAATCAGAATAATTAGAATTCTCATATGTATCTTTTAAAATAACTCAATCAGAATAATTAGAATTCTCATATGTATCTTTTAAAATAACGGATCTCAAATCAAGTCAACTCAATCAGAATAATTAGAGTTCTCGTATGTATCTTTTAAAATAACGGATCTCAAATCAAGTCAACTCAATTGGAATAATTACGGTACCCTGAAAGTACAATTTACTTCACTACTTGTGAATGCTATCATTTCAACTTGCGCGTGCATATGTTCAAAAAAAGAATCTAAATTCATAACAATTCATTAGTTTAATTAGGACAATCTAGAAACATATGTTACTACATTACTTAGTTCATGGTCAAGAAATCTCAATTTAGCTATTCGAATGCAGTTCCAAATAAACAAAATTGGTGGAGGGCAATGAAATCTGCAACTTACCAGCAACAAAGTCCAAATTGCAAAATAAACGACAATGTATCAGTTTACACACGCATATGAAAAATCTGATACATGAAATAACAAATGAATTTGTTTGACCAAAACATAGTAAAACCTTTTTGGGCTAATCAATTAATGATGAGGAGAGGAAAATCTTAGCCGAGCATAATCAACTTCGGATCTTAAAATGCATAGCGCGATAATGAATAATAAAATAGAAGGAACATTTTATTTTTCTTGATGTTACAACCCTATCTTTGATAGGAAGAAGGAAAAAATAGTTTACATACTTCAGAGGAGGAAATTGATGGAGAGACCCTTGAGAAGAAAAGTCCCCCTTCTATATATAGTTCTCAGAACTTTACTGTGTTCTTTGACCAACGTGTCCTTCACGTGACGATCTAGACGTCGTTACTCGAGTACCGTTCTTACTCAACATTCACGGTCAATGATTGGACTCAGGTTGGTCGTGGTTTTCTCGCCATTTCGCCACTTAAACGAGATCCCAGCTTGGTCGACCTTTTGACCCGTACAGTTAGTCTCTCCGTCCGTCGAGGTCGTCCCTTGACGGGCTTGGCGGACGGACTTTGTAGATTCGAAGGCTAGGAAAAAATCTAACTGTTCATGCCTTGAATGAGGTCTTTAGATCGAAGCGATAGCGCAACGCTTCAGCGATGTTTTTGTTTCGTCGCGTCCGTTCGGAGTCGAAATATTGCATTGATTTGAAATGTCATTTATGGTTACTGCCATTATGACACACGTTTCCTGGGGATTGAACCGTTTCATGCCTTATCAATGCTAATTGGTGACTCTTGGGTTTCCCGCTTGGGACATTCATATCCCTATAAATAGGGGGAAAACATCAATTCACTGGCACACTTTCCTGGTTTATCAAAAGAATTCTGCAAATTTTCTTCTTCCTCAATACTTCAGATTTTCGATTCTCTCTTGTTGGTCAGAAATTGGAATCTTTGTCTTCTCTCGTACTTCCTTTGTTCATTCATTCTATTCAATTGAGTCAAATGGCTGGTTCTTCTTCCCATACTGACGATCTTGCCGTAGTTTCGACGCCGGAAAATGATGTTCTTGTTCCCGGTAGGGTAGAAGTAGTAGAGGATGAGGAGATTCTAACTGCGGTCGAAATATTGCCTCGTCCCAGGAAGTCGTGGATCGATTTCAATAGCCCTTCCGGAAAAGAACCAGAACCTGTCTCCTCTGTTATGAATGAGGCAGTGATTGTGGAGCTGAAGGTTAGTTAGGGGATTCCGCACCACATCGAGATGCTGCCGATAGTGGGAGATGATATTATTCATTTCGACTGCCCATGATATTGCGCGTTATACGCATATCCTTTTATTATCGGGTATACGCTTCCTCACCCTTCCTTGGTAGTAGATTTTTGCCAATTTTACGAGGTGTGTCCGGCTCAATTTTCGCGGTACCTGCATAAACTGTTCCTTATGCTACTCAAGTTTGCGGAGCTTGCCGGTCGTGAGATCACTCTGAGACACATGCTCAATATTTTTGCCCTTCAACTCATTCGTGGCACGATGATTCACATGCGACATCGTGGGATGAAGAGTCTAGTGGTGAAGATGGACGATAGATCCAACCGTCGTTTCTATGAAAACTACTTCTATATGCGGACCGAGCACCTTGTAGCGGATTCTGCAGGGTTCCCTGAGAGATGGAGCTTCGCACGTAAGTTTTTGTATCTTTTTTCGGAATAATAGTCAACCACTTTTCTTTGGGAAGTATTGAACTATTGTTGCTTTTGCAGTCGCGACACTACCCCATGCGCATGTTGACGATATCCGCGAATGGGTGAATTCCATTCTTCCTCATACGACGGGAGTTCGCGAATGGTCGTCCTTCTATGAGAAATATGGACTTAAGCCCCTTACTGTTAGTAGTAGCTGCAATTTCTGTTTTCCACTTTGTAATTTTTCTTTGTTGCTTATACGGCTTTTATCGTCATTAGGGAGAGTGATAAGGGCGAGGGATCCTCTACTTGCATTTCGTCAGTCAACGTCTTCTGCTCGGCCCTTACCAAGGTCTGTTGTCCGACCTACAGAAAGGGCTGCTCAAGTTGGATCTATGGCTGTAGCCGTGTGTACAGAAACTATCACTCAATCTGGGGCTACGACCCCTACTACCTACTCGACGAGGGAGTCTTCCTGTGCTGAGGACGGGGAAGGGCCGTCAAAGAGACGACGAGTGGAGTCCGAAATGGCTCCTTCAGTCGTGGTATGTTTAGAAGGCGGCATCCCCTTGATGGAGTATGAGGTGGGGGACGATGCTAACCGTCCGCATAGGTAGAGCCGGTGACCGTGACCAACCCATCGACAGAGACTCCGGCTGTTATGATTGACCAGCAGGCTACTGCGACGGGGAGTCAGAATCCCGAGGTTGTTGTTGCTACTTTGGGCAAGCCTTCATCTTTCGAATCGGGTCGTGCTTATTCCTTTGCCATAGAAAGGGGGAAAGGTGTTGTGGTCGATGACTACGAATCTGAATCCGATCTTGATCCTGATGATGTCAGGATATTCGAGGAAAGCCTTACTCATACGGTAGTTCATGCGGGAGGCCTGACCCGTATACTTGAAATCTCGTCGAAGATTAACCTTCTGCGACATATGGAGGACTTGGTACCGCAATTTGACCTTTTATGCTCTTCCGCCAAGTGTGAGGCTCTTCGGGACGTTGGTGACGTCGATTTGATGCACGAAGTGGCTGCTATGGGCCTGAGGGTAAGATTTTCCTCTTTATTTTTGCATTCCTTTTAGCTTTGGTGGCCTTGTCCTTTACTAACTCTTTTCGTCTTCCAAACGTACATGGTGGAGATTGAAAGTGCTCGCAGGGCCGACACTCGAGCCAGAATTTTTCTGATGATATTGGAGAAGTACCGGCACTACCGCAACAAGCTTTGTGAGATGCATGAGCGACTGAGGACAAATGCCAGTGATCGATCTCTTGGTGAGGAACTGGAGAAGAGGGATCAGGAGTTGATGCAGGCTATTCGCAGGAATAGCGAGCTCGAGGATCAACTTCGTGTAAAGGATGAAGATCTTAAATTGGGCAAGGGGATCGACGTAGAGTGTGAGCACCTTTAGGCAAAGGTATGGTCAGTGCAATCCGAAATGGATCAGAATGCCATCAGGGTCGAGGTGATGAGTGCGAAATGGATGGGAAAGTTAGTTGAGCTGGAGAGAAAGATTTTCGGGTTGGAGAGTGTCGAGCGTGCCTGGGCATCGACTTCAGTGAGGGTAGCAGCTTTAGAGGACACTATCCACGTCTTTCAATCCGAGCACGAATATAAGAGGGCAATGGCAACGCTTAGGGAGGCGAGGCTCGAAGAGCGTATTGGTGAAATTGATGGGAAAGCTTCAATCTTGGGAGATCGGGTCTCTATTCTTGAGGCCGAAAATGTGTAATTACTGGCCCAAGTCAAATCTTCCTTTGCCGTTGTTCCCTGCCATTTGCACAAGCTCTAGGTATATGTCGAAGCCCAGCGGAACATATATAAGAGTTTATGGGAAGTAGATAATGTTTCTGAGGCCGCTTATGAAGGAGCTCAGGCGAAGGCACGAGAAGCTCGTGCTAATTGTGGATATGATCCTGCGACGCCGGAGGTTGATGAGGATGTTGATGCTGAAGAGGGACTTCCTGGAGATGGTGATTGTCACGCCCCAAAATCGAGGGACATGACCGACGCTCGACCGGGTAGCCCCAGTCAAGCGGACCTGGGTGCCTTTCCTATCCCACGTGTTACCTCGTGTTTTCATTACTCATTAATCCAGGGAAATGGCCATTTATAATTTAAACACCTTTTACAAAACATACATAACATACATGGTTACTTAGCATGGTTTAGAACTTACATCGCCCAACATACAAAATACATATTTACATAAGTTCACAACCCACATTTCCTATCTACAGAGCCTCTAAGGATATAAAAGGGTGATACAATACTTGCCGGTAACAAGGCTCCGGCTATACCTTACACAAATACCAAAACAAGACTCCAGAATAAAAGTAGCATGAGCCACGTAGGGCCCCGAGAGGAAAGGGACTCACCAATTCAGCTGACGGGAAGTGAGGGAATGCTACTGTCGGTGGACTGGAGTACCTGCTACGGAACCACCTACAATCATAACACGAATGTAGCGCCCCCAGCAAAAGGGACGTCAGTACATTTGAATTTTACTGGTATGTATGAACAAACTTTACCCCAAGTAAAATCAATCAATACACAGATAACAAACAGTAATAGAATCAACAGTCAAATACACATGAAAAGAATAACCAAAGCCAAACAAGTTTCACAATCTAAACAAGTTTCACAATCTACTTGCTATAACTTACAAATTTGGGAAGGAGAAAACCCCTTATCCAGAGAAGAGTACAGTTGCAGGAAGTTGATAGAGACGAGAAGAAAATGAGAGAATGGAAAATCTGTCTTTGATAATCACTGTACAGTTGTATATATACACGGTCTAAACTACCACTTAATTAACCACTTCCTAACCTACTAACTAACTTCCTTCTATAGTGGTCGACTAACTAATTTCAGTTATTATCCAAATGACTAAGCTACCCTCACTCTCCTATTATTCCTTTTGTCTCAAAACTTCTCCTCAAGCTAGGTGGTATGAATATATCAAGTAATCCCAGTTTGGACAACAAGTACTCATGTTGCACTATGGTTAGGCCCTTAGTTAGTACATCTAGTAACTACTCCTTGGTTGCCAAATACTCTGTCTTGACCAGCCCTTGCTGTATTTTTTGTCTTATAAAGTGACAATAAATTTCGATGTGTTTGGTCCTCTTATGGAAGAAATGTTTGGCTGTTATTTGAATAACTGCCTTACTATCATTGTAGATAGTAACAATCAATTCAAGCACCACGCCTATGTGTTTGAGCAAACCAAATATCCAAACTAATCCAGCTACTGTTAAGGCAATACTTTTATATTCTGACTTTGTAGAGCTTCTAGAAATGGTACTCTGTTTCTTTTATTTTCATGATATTAGTGACTCCCCATACTTGATAAAGAATTCAGTCACTAATTTCCTAGTAAGTAGGCATGCTGCCGAGTCAGCATCACAGAAGACTGAGACTACTTCCTTCTTTTGGCTTGACAAGAGTACCTCTTGTCTAGGTTGGTTCTTGACATATCTAATCACTCTTAGAGATGCTTCCATGTGGGATCTCTTTGCTTCTGCATGAACTGGCTAAGTGTTTGAACACTAAAGGAAATATCTGGCCTTGTTACTGTTAGGTATAGCAGTTTGCCCAGTAACCTTTGATAACTGTTAGGATCTAGTAATATTACATCATCCAGATTGCTAGTTACTCCTATATGTTCATCATACTCTTTGGTAGTTAGCTTCATATTTAATTAAAGGGTTGTAGTAATAGATTTTGCAGCTCCTAATTCAAGTTATGATAGCAACTTTAATGCATAGCTTCGTTAATGCATTAGAATCCCATGCCGAGACCTTGCAAAATCTATACCAAGGAATTATTTCAACTCCCTTAAGTCATTCATCTTGAGTGCCTTCTGAAGTCTGTTGTGGTCTTTTTTATTAAGGACAGATCAGGTCCAGAGATGAGCATGTCATCTGCATAGACTAGGATGACAATGGTGTGTCTTCCTGTTCCTTTAATAAATAAGGAATGATTGTGTTGGTTCTATATGAATCCAAATTGTGTCAATGCCTCTGACGTCTTTATATTCCATTGTCTTGGTGCATGTTTAAGGCATACAAGGATTTTAAGAGTCTACAAGCTGGTCTACTCTCCCCCTAACTTTAAAATCCTTGAGGAAGTGTCATATATATTTCATCATGCAAATCACCTTGAAGGAAGGCACTGTATACATCCATTTGATGGATGTGCCAATATTTAGAGGCTCCAACAACAAGAATGGTCCTAACAGTGACCATTTTAACAATTGGATTGAAGGTCTCTTAGAAATCAATCCATTCTTGTTGGCTATAACCCTTAGCCACCAGCCTATCTTTGAATCTCTCAACCTCTCATGTGGCTTTTTACTTAGCCTTTAAACCAATAGGTACCTTGACCTGTGAGAGTGGCACCAGATCCCAAGTGTTGTTGACCTCCAATGCTATTATCTCTTTCTTCATGGACTCTATCCACCTTGGGTCCCTGATAACCTCTTTATAAGAAGCATGCTTTAAATGGTAGAGAAGGCTTAAAGGTAAGCCTAATACCTGGAAGATAAGCCTTGTTAGGAAACACGATTATCAGTTGAGTATGGTGCTTGTTTATTGGCAGGCAAAGTGAAAAAGTCCTTCAACCAAATTGGGGGATATTTGGTTCTGAGTGATCTCTTTGGTGCGGTAGAAAGAGAGGAGGACTCTAGTGCATGTATAGCAAACATAGGTGATTGTTGGCCCTATGACAAAGAAGGTGCTACACTAGCTTCAGATGGTTAGTGCAGTGGACTGTAGGCATTCTCAGGTTGACTGAGAACTAGGGGCACCTCATCACAGAAGGTAAAGGATGAAGCAGGCAAGAAAATGGAAAAAAGTGTAGACTGAGAGTCTTTGAATGGAAAAATATCCTCTCTAAATGTTACATCCATGTTTACAAATAAGACCTGAGTGGTGATATCAAGTAGTATGTACCCTTTCTGAGTGTCTGAGAACCCCATAAGTATATCAGGCTTAGATCTGGGCATCAGTTTATCCGTCTCCTATACTTGCCTTGCATAACTCAAGTACCCAAGAATCCTCAAGTGTCCTAATTGGGGCTTCCTGTTATATAATAGTTCAAAAGGTGAAAGGCCACCTAGTATTGAAGATGGTAGTCTGTTAATAAGGTAAGCAGCTGCAAGTACACAGTGATCTCGGAACTTCATAGGGATATGAGCTTGAAAACTCAGGGCTCTTGTAACCTCTAGAATATGTCAATGTTTCCTATCAGCTACTCCATTCTACTGAGGAGTGTAGGCACATGAGGTTTGATGAATGATACCAAGGTATTTGAATATAGTTGCACACGCTGAATTAACAAACTCATTGCCATTGTCAGACTTTGCCACCTTGATTGTCTTATTGAACTGTGTATGAACAAGAGTAATAAATTGAGGAAGAACAACACACACATCATATAATAGCTTCAATAAGAAAAGCCAAGTTATTCCGGTAAAATCATCAACCACTGTGAGAAAGTATTTATAGCCATAAAATGTTGCACTTCTATATGGGTACCATACATCTATATGAGTTAAGATCAAATGCACTTGTACTCTTAATGTTTCTAGCAGGAAAAGGTAATCTAGTTTGTTTAGCACATGGACAGACACAACACTCATTGATGGTATTGTTGTTACTAGCTAGTTTGACAGGAAATAGTTGTCAAAGGACAACAGTAGACACATGACCAAGCATTGCCATAGAGCGACATCAGTAGTAGTAGTTGTAGATTTGGACTTTGCACCAACAACTGCTTGGGAAACTGCAGTGATTTTCTTAGTTCCATGATTCTGCAAAACATATAAACCATCATTTTCTCTATTTCACCTTGCCATTGAAAAGATACTGAAACACACAAAAGTCATGATAGAAAAAAGCAAAACACTTTGGATCTCTTGTCACTTTAGACACTAATAGAAGATTATACTTTATTGTGGCACATAGAAAACTTCTTTTAAAGTGATGTTGTTTGATATGTGACTATATCCAGCATGAGTCATGTATCAAACAAAGGGAGGTGCAGGTTCAATTCTCCTTAGCTTTAATTTTGTAACAAAAATGCTCATTCAAAGATGTTAAAAATATAGGATGTCCGGGTGCAGCCTCAAACCTACGACCCTTACAAACCATAATATGAGCTTAACCATGGGACCAAGAGGTACTCTTTAAAAAAACGTGTCATAAATTATATATTGCTTCATTTTTGTAGAGTATTAGTATAAATATGTAATTTTTTTTGCGAAGCGGTGTCAGATGACACCGCTTCTTCCCATGTGCATCCACCTCAGAGTGGGGTTGATATCTTTTACTTTTATTTCTTACTTAGTATTTGACACCTATATTAGGGCCCCGACTAATCTCGTTTCCTTGGATTCTCCCAGCATCTCCTTACTTTCTTTAGATATTGAAAGAGTAAATATGAATTTACTTAAACTAATGAAATCAGAAAGTTGTAATTATGCAAATGATGATGTTCTTTAGGTATTAGAGAGTCTCATAACCAGTAGAAATGAGAATTGATCTCAATTATGGAGTTGAACTGTATGTAACAATTCTTAAATCACGAGTTGCATAATAACATATGACAATATTTTTTGTGATTGTAATTTGATCTTGTTAGAAATTAAGTTCTGCAATTAAACATAAATGCAGTTGTAATAGGAGGTTGTTGCAAGCTAAGACCCTAGTCATGCTACTTGGTTCTCGTATAGTGACCGACACTTAATTCTAGTTGGGGTAGAATTTGATTCTCGTACAGTACCCTGTCTGACCAAAAAGTATAATCCTTGGTTCAAATAATTAAATTATGTGATAAGGGGTTAAACCTAGTTAACAATAATATTTCTAGATGTGAGTTCCGAAAGTTTGATTAACGTTATACATTCCAAGTAATATGAGCAATAATAGAGCATTTAATAGCAATGAATAACAATAAATAATATTTATGTAAATAGAAGGAGTAATTCATCCAATAAAGGAAGAAGTAGGTGGTTATCCCTCCTGATAATGGTGAGTGACAGACAAATCCTTAAATGTTCGAATTATTCTCGGATCTGATGAAAAGTGGGGAATAACTTATACAAGAATCTTGATAAAAAGGTCCTTCTTGTATCTTTGTAAGAGAGATAATATTTAGCCAAAAGTTTGTTCTTATAGATGAATCTCACGTTCTTCACATCATTGACCCATCTTTATAAATATATATATAAGACATATTTCTAACGAACACTAATAGTACAAACTTTAGAGAATATTAGCTAGAACATTCCTTTAATATCTTATTTTGAAAACTAGTCGTTACAGCTTCATCAGCGATGTTCGACCTCAACCATTATCAACATCTCGACCATGGCTCCCGTTGACTCTTCGGCTACGTGTATTTCTTCTTCTTGGCCCACCTATACTAATGACGACTCGAGAATTATTCCTTTAGGGTAATCTTATTTCGAATATTATCTAGAAAATTTCGACTCATATAGTTAGTCCCTTCGCTTATTGAGGTTGGCCTCAAGCGGGCTTGATGAGCCAGTTCTTTTTGTCGTGGTCGAGATGATTGGACGAGTGGGTCGAGTCATGATATTTGAGACGATCTGGCAACATGGCCTTTCATGAGCCGCAACTTATTGGGGTTACATTATGCCTGGATCAAAGTGATGTCATGACGTCATACGTCATTATAATATATTTTCCTAATGCATTGCATCGTGTTTCTTTTGGTTGGATCTTTTGCTTCGATAGTGGTGCCAACTAATGATGACCTAATTTTTTGATTCTGGCACCCGAGATCTCATAAATAGGGATGTGAAGACATAATCTCAAGTTTAATAGATTTCCCATATCGAAACCTTGTGTCTTCTTTTTCTTCCATTGTTGTGCATCTTCTTTCCCTGCCCTAGTGATCCCTGATGTTTTTAACTCCCCATTTCTTTGAATACCCTCTCTATCATTAGAAATATGTCTAACGTCTCTTCTGGTCCCGGCGAGGAAAGTGACCCGGTTCCCTTAGCGATTGTTTTCCCTCCTCACGCGAAGGGTGTCTTCGTTACCGTTGAGGACGAGAACTTTCTTACGGTGGAGGAGATAATTCCTTGTAGTGAGAAATTCAGGTTTGATTTTACAAAGGTGCCTGAAGTTGAGCCCGAAATATCTGAGTTGGTGATGAAGGAGGCCGATTTATTAGAGCTTAGGGCTAAATATGACATTCCTTCTTACATCGAGCTTGTCTCTGCTGGGCGGAACGTGGTACATGTCCACCACCCTGGGTACTGTGCATTCTATGCTTACCCTTTTTATGTTGGCTACACTCTTCCCCTTCTTCCACTAGCGGAGGAGTTTTGCCATTTCTATAGCATTTGCCCGGTACATCGTATATCTACAAGATCATAAAGATGCTTACTAAGTTTGCGGAGATGGTCGAGGTTGAGATCACACTTTGGCAGTTGATGCATCTATTCGCCTCCAGTTTTTATAAAGGGACGATGTTAAACCTTCGCCACTGAGGGGGAAAGTACCTGGTGGTGAAGATAGATGACAAGGCTAACCGCTAGTTCTGGCACAATCTGTTCTTCGTTAGAACTGAGGACGTGGTGGCCAACGTAGACGACTTCCCTGAAACTTGGAATTGTACTCGTAAGCGTCTAACCTTTTTATGTTGAGGTATTTGGTTTACTTCTCTTAGTCGTGGGTTCTGATCTCTTGATCCTTTCTTATGCAGCCAAGAATTCGCTCCTTCCTTTGGTCGGGGACATTTTTGATTGGGTCGACCGACTTCTCCCTCACACCACGGGGATTCATGAGTGGCCAAGCCTTTTCAAGAAGTTTGGTCCTACTATTTCCTCGACCAGTGAGTTTCTTTACTTTGGCCTCTTAGTTGCTTACCTTCCGTGGTTTATTCTGGTTGACCATTTTTCTTTTCCACTTTTCTTAACTCCGGCCTGAGGAGGCCGAACGCTCCCCCACCTGTATTCCGTAAGATGAAATCTATTGCTTCTTCGACTTTTGCCCCTTCTATGACTATGGCTGATCCTTCTCACTCCTTGGTCCCACTTGCCCCTGCTTCAGCATCAATTCCTTCTCTATTTGTGGATACTTCGGCAGTGGAATCATTGGCTTCCATTTTGTACTGCCTTGTGGATGAAAAGAAGGAATCGCTGCTAGGTGATAGATTATTTTACCCTTTATGAGACGACGACCATTATCCTTGAAGACGATGTCGGGCTGGCGCCTAAGATTTTGATATAAGCGGAGCCCGATGAAGACGTGTCTCTCCCTTCTATGATGACGGAGGCCGAAAGGGAGGCCGAAAGGGCTTCTAATTCTTTGCGGTAGGAGGGACCATCGGCTTTGCAGCTAGATGATGATATTTCTTTGTCGACAGATGTGAGAGACAAAGGCGTTTCCGAAGACGGTTTTGAGACGGGTTCAGACGTTGATGTTGATGACCTGAGCATGATGAAATAAGGGTTTATCCAACTCGAGGTAAGGTTGGAGGGGTCTACGAGGACCATCGTGATATACATGGATCGTGATCTGTTGAATAATACGGAGAACGTAGTCCCTGTCCTCGGCCTTATTTGCTCTGACATAGAAGGTGAAACCCTTAGAGAGCTGGACGATGTTACTCTATCAAGAAGCATAGCCGGCCTTGCCTTATGGCGAGTATTTTAGGGCTTTGTATTTCTAAATATCGTGTTTTTTGTTTAGTGTTTCGCCTTTGTTGGCGGGGACTATCTTATTTTTGCTTTTCTTCTTTTTCTTCTTATGATTGGAGACCAAGTTCTAGGGGATTAAAAGCGCTCAAAGGGAGGAGAAGCATAAGAAAATATTTCAGAAGTTGAAGCACAAATATTTTGAGTACCGCAGAAAGTACCGGGATATTCACAGGTGTTTTGGCGAGGGCGGCAACTTGCAGACCCTTCGTGATGAGTTGAAGGAGAAGGATGACGAGCTGGTGAGGGTCATCGAGAAGTGTAGTTTCCTTGAAGGGAAGTTGAGAGGTAAGGTGGAAGAGCTCGATGTCAGCAAATGGGTCGAAGTCTAGTGCAACGATCTCCAAGCTCAGGTGGTTTCACCGCATGCTCTGCTCAAAGAGTGTCAATTCAGAGCGGATGCTCTGAGTGGAAAGGTCGCTGAGAAGGCGGACGATCTTAAGAGGCGGAGGTTTTGAAGAAGGCGAAGTCTCTTGGGTAGTGATCTGGACTTTCCGTTCTAAGCGAGAAAATGATTCAGAAACGGTAAGGCTTAAAGAAGAGCGGCTCGATGAGAGGATTGGAGAGTTGGAGAAAGAGATTTATGGCCTCTACGACCGAGTTACTTCTCTTGATGCCGAGAAGCCTCGATTACTGGCACAACCGTCCTCTTCCTATACTTCAGATTTTCCTAATGTTCTACGAGAGTTTTATGAGGAGTGATTCATGACGAGGCCCTGTTAGATGTGTTTCGAGATTTGCATGCGGCGGGATCTGTTTCTGAGGCTACCTATGAAGATGCTCATATTAAGGCTCGTGAAGCTCGAGTTTCTTGTGGGTATGACCCCGCTACGGTAGAGGCTGGTGAGGATGAGGGGGTGAAGGTGTAGACCGGCTCGATGAGAATGCATGGTATGATGCTGCATATCCTGAGGGTGAAGGCGGTAATGGCGAGGGTGATGATAGTCAAGGAGGCACCGTTATTGGGGGCCAAGTCGGCGGGGATATCAAAGGCCATGATGGTAGTGGCCAGTAGTTTTCTCTTTTGATTTTTGTCTATTTTTTTGTAGGCTCATTATTTTTGTCAGCGTCTTCGTGAGCCTTTGTAAAAAAATATTTATGAAATAGAATATCTAGATTGCTTTCTGCGTTTGTCTCTCTTTCTGTGGTTGGTTTTTCTATAGTTACGTGTTTGAACTTGAGTTTGATTACGACCGAGGGCCGGTAGGTGTTAATTCGAACAAGGTCGAACGTAACCTAAATTTGATTACGGCCGAAGACCAGTAGGTGTTAGTTCGAACAAGGTCTAACGTAACCTAAATTTGACTATGGCCGAGGGTTGGTAGGTGTTAGTTCGAACAAGGTCGAGCATAACCTAAATTCGATTACGGCCGAGGGCCAGAAGGTTCTGGTTAGAACAAGGTCGAACATGACCTAAATTCGATTACGGTCGAGGGCCAATAGGTGTTGATTCAAACAAGGTCGAACATGACCTAATTTTGATTACGGTATAGGGATGGTAGGTGTTAGTTTGAACAAGGTTGAACATAACCTAAATTTAGAAAGATATGCCTATAAGTGCGAAGTTTGCCGAAACCATAAACTCTAAGAATTGTTGCCTTGGCTGTACCCTTGGAGAAATAACAATAAACTTCAAGCATTGTTGCTTTGGTCATACACTTGGAGAAGTTTACAAATTTTCGGGCGTTGGCTGGCGTTTCAGTCCCAGTCTATCTAGTCACTTCATTGGTTGACCTGGAGAGTGCTTGAGAAGTCAAGCAATGAACTAGCCGTCCTGATCCCATCTTTGCGTACTCCGAATTAAAGTGCCCTTCGTCGCCTCATTAAAAACCTCCTTGAGAAAACCTAATTGGGACAAAACTCAAGAGAGGCACTTTATCTCTTAAAAATTGAAGTACTTGAGGTGGGTAACATTCCAGTTGTTTGGTAGTAGATTTCCTTTCATTATTTCTATTTATAATGACCCTTTGTTCGCTTTTTACGTGATTTTTGTACGGACTGTCCCAATTTATTCCTAGCTTGCCTTCCCGTGGGTCTTTGCTTGCTTGTGTGTTAGTCTTAAGCACGTAACCCTGACTTTGAGCGGCTTGACCCTTGCTTTATTGTTATAATAGCATTCTGCTCGTTGTTTTTTTTTGCGATCATTCTTTTGTAGTCCATGTCTCTTCGTTCTTCGACTTCGCCGAGCTCCTGCCTTCTGCTTTTGTTGTTGCTTGTACCGCTCTCGTGGGAGTACCTTAGGCTAGGTTCCCCAAACTCGACTGGTATTATTGCATCGGTCCCATAGACCAAATAGTAGGGTGTCTCTTATGTGCTTGTTTCGGTGTTATTCGATAGGCCCACAACACTTCTAGTAATATTTTCGGCCATAGTTCCTTGGCAACTTCAAGCTTTTTCTTCATGACGTTCAGTATCGACTTATTGGAGGACTCTGCTTGCCCATTGCCCGCAGGGTGGTATGGCATCGGAGTATTCTTTTGATATGCCATTTTTCAAATAACTCGACGGTCTTCTTTCCCGTTAACTAGGGTCCATTGTCGCAACTTATCTCTTTAGGGAGTCCGAACCGACATATGATATTTTTTCATATAAAGGTGGTCACTTCCTGTTCGCGTATTTGGGTGAATGCTCCTGCTTCCACCCATTTAGAGAAATATTCTATTAAAACTAAAAGGAATCATATGTTACTTCGCCCTGGCGGGAGGGGGCCCACGATGTCCTTTCCCTATTTGATGAACGGCCAAGGTGAGGTGACCGAGTGGAGGTGTTCGCCCACTCGGTGAATCATTGGGCGTACTTTTGGCATTGCTCGCATTTTTTTACGAAGTCTGCATCCATATTTTTCAAGGTGGGCCAGTAATATCCTACCGTATGAAGCATTTGACCAGAGCCTGATTGCCGGAGTGAGCTCCATAATGGCCCTCGCTGACCTCTTCAAGGACGCACCGTGTCTGGTTTGGGCGCAAGCATTTTTCTATAGGGCCACCATAAGTTCTCTTATACAAGTCGTTGTGGATGATATTGTACCTGGCTGATTGCATTCTCAGTTTCTTGGCTTCATTTTTATCATCTGGGAGTTACCGTCCAGCAAATACGTAATAATACGCTTGCGCCAATCCCAAGTTAAGCTTATGGTTCCTACCTCGACTTGATCAAATGATGATTTGAGCAGATGGACTATATTTTTATCTCCGGTTGCAATGCTTTTGGTGGTTTCGTCTAGTTTAGCAAGGCCGTTCGCCTCAGCATTCTGTGCTCGGGGAATTTGGTCGAGCTGACATTCGTCGAACTCGGGCAGTAGCTTGGAGATTTCCGTCTGATGTTTTTACAATCTTTGCACTTTTATTTGGCAAGTCTTTGTGATTTGGTTGCCTACGAGTTGGGAATCACAGCGTAGTTTTAACCGTTTGCCCTGTACTTGAGTGCTAGTCTCAAACTTGCAATTACGACCTCATACTTGGCCTCGTTTTTAGTCATATCTGGGCATATTATGGACTAGCGAATTACTTTGCCTATTAGAACTTCGAGTACGAGTCCCAGTCCGGACCCTAACACGTTGGATGTGCCATCGGTGTATAGGACCCAGAGGTCTTGTGTTTGGGGGAAGTTTGAGCAGTTTCTCTTTCAACTTCGGGCATTACTTTTGCGTTGAAGTCGGCGATGAAGTCAGCGAGCACTTGTAACTTTATCATTATTCACGATTGGTACATGATATCATGCTCGCTCAACTCTATGGACCAATTAGTTAGCCTTCCTGATAGCTCGGGTCTATGCAGAATGCTTCTCAGGGGGAAAGTCGTGACGACCGAGATGGGATGGCATTGGAAATACGGTCTAAGTTTTCGTGAAGCTATGTCTAAGGCCAGGGCCAATTTTTTTAGGTAAGGATACCTTGTCTCGACGTCAAACTAATGTTTTGCTAATATAATAGATAGGATTTCATACCTTTGTTTTCTCAAATCAAGACTACGCTCATGACTACTTCTGATAAAGTAAGGTAAACGAGGAGACGTTCCCCTAACTCTGGTTTTGAAAGTAGTGGCGGCGATGAAAAGTATGCTTTTAATTTTTTCAGAGCTTGGACGCACTCAGAAGTCCATTGGAGGTCGTTATCCTTCTTAATTACGACAAAGAATTTGTGACATCTATCCGACGACCGTGAAATGAACCATGAAAGGGTGGGATTCGGCCAGTCAGCCTTTGAACTTGCTTTTTAGTGGTTAAGTGTTATGGTATTCCCTCGATGGCTTTGATTTGGTTAGGATTGACCTCAATCCCTCTTTGTGATACCAGGAAAACTAGAAATTTTCCTGAGGCCATGACAAACACATATTTTTTGGGATTCAGCTTCATTCTGTATCATCTGAGTATATCAAAAGTTTCTCTCAAATGGTTGATGCGGTCTTCTTTCCTTTTGGACTTGACCAGCATGTCATCTATATAGACTTTCATTGATTGCCGAGTTGGTCCTTAAACATCCTCATCACTAGCATTTGGTAAGTCGCTCTTGCATTCTTTAGCCCGAAGGGCATAACCCTATAGCAGTACGTCCCTTGATGGGTGATGAATGTGGTTTTTTCCTCATCCTCTTACTCCATGAGGATTTGATTATAACCTTAATAATCGTCTAAGAAGCTCAATAATTCATGCTCGTCTGTCGCATCGATGAGTTGGTCGATATAGGGTAATGGAAACAAATCCTTGGCCATGCTTTGTTCAAATTTGTGAAATACACGCACATCCGCCATTTCCCATTCTTCTTTTTTATCATGACCACGTTGGCGACCCACTGGGTTACTTTGAATCCATGCTGGATACATTTCCCAACAGTTTTTCTACCTATTTACTATCGTGTCATTAATTGCAGAGTTAAACTTACATCTGACCTATCTTACTGGGGGTGAAATGGGTCGACGTTCAGTTTGTGTATGGCAATTTCCTTTGGGATACCCAACATATTTGCCTGGCTAAAAGCACATAAATCTGCCTTAGTTGTTAAGAATTGACGAAATTTACCTGGTTCTGGAAGTTTGTAGTTGATGTAAGCTTTCTTGTTATGGTCGTTGAGGTCTAATTGAACGGGGTCGAGGTCTTCTATGGTCGATCCTGTAACTTCGACCATATCAGGGTCTCTGATGACGTCCTCGTTGTTGTAACATATCGACCTCGACCCTGTATTCCTATGCCTCTTTTTCTTTGTCCCTCATTTGTTGAGTGACCATGCTGTCTAGGGCGATGCGGTAGCATTCCCGGTACATACATTGTTCCCTTTTGATGTTGAATATTCCCCACGAAGTTAGGAACTTGATGACCTGGTATAAGCTTGAAGGGACAACTCTCATGGTGTGTATCCATAGTTGACCTATTATGGCATTGTACGTCGTGTCTTGGTCCATGATGTGGAACATGGTTTCCAGAGTGACGCCACCAACCATAATGGGAAGTATGATTTTACCAGATGTTCGCTCGACTGCATTGTTAAAACCAGTTAGTGTGATGCAACACAACACTATCTTATCTTCTAGTTTCATCTATACAAGTACTTGAGGATGGATAATGCACGCCGCTTCCATCATCTACAATAATGCGTCTCACATCGGTATCTAAAATTCATAAAGTAATAACAAGGGCATCATAGTGAGGAAAAGCCAAATCGTTGGTATCCAACTTATCGAAGATGATACTCTCTTCGAGTTTGTCATACCGTTCGCGGGTAATTATCCGTTTGAGCTTGTGGGTAGTGGTGAACTTTGCATTGTTGAGGGAGAATCGTTGCCACCGCCGATGATCATGTGGATGGTACGAGTTGGTGAGGGCAGCTTCGGTGGTCCTTGATGTTGTTCAAGTCCTCTGGCAAAGTTGGTCCTTCCCCGGTCGCTCAGCAACTCTTTGAGGTGTCCTTGTCATAACATGTTTATGACCTTCTTCCTTAGGGCAATGCAATCTTCGATTTTGTGCCCTCGTTCTTGGTGGAATTCGTATAGGGCTTCTGACTTTCTGGTATTCGGATCTAACCTCATCTTTTGCGGCCATTTCACCTTTGGTCCGAGCTTCTCCAGGGCATAGACAATCTCTGTAGGCGACACACAAAAGTTGTGAGCGATTAATAAATGAGGCATACCTCTTTCATTTTGATGAGTCCTTGTCCTTGGTCTTGGCAGGCTTTCTTCGTAGCGGGACGAGGATGAAACAACCATTCTGACATACGGTTGATGTCGTTCCCTGTTAGATCGTGGATCTATAAGATCTCTTCAGGTATCATTTCTTTGATATTTTCTGGATTCGGCCTGTACCGAGATCAGTCGATGAGTTGGTCCATTGAGGTCGTCCTCATTTTCTCAGACCTCGACATAATATGCATTGTGTATTTTGTCCCAAGTGGTTGGGGGTACTTTATCAGTCAACTTAATAAATCTCTGGTCGCCCTCGAACTACCCATGCTCAGCTCGTTCTGAAAGGTTGTGACCATCATTACTTCTAACATGTTTAGCAAGGTTATCCTTACTCGGTTGAACCAGGTGAGGAAGTCCTTCAATCCCTCTCTCGGAGACTATTTAATAGCAAATATGTCATTCACTCTCGCCTCGGCCTTTTTAACCGCAGCATGGGCTGTTACAAACTTGTAGGTCATCTCTTCGAAAGTTTTTATGGAACGTGCGGGTAGATGTGAATACCATATTAACGCTCCTCCCGTAAGGGTTTTACCGAATGTTTTCAATAAAATAGAAGAATTTTGTTCTTTGGCGAGGTCATTGCCTTTTACATCGCTGATGTAGTGAGTCACATGATCTTTAGGGTCGGTTGTCCTGTCATATATCCTAAGGTATAGCAGCATTTTAAATATTTTTGGTATGGCATGTGGGGCGACATCATCACTATACGGCTACTCGACGAACCGGTCAGCATCTCTCTTTGACAATAGCTTAGGGATGCATGGTACTTTATTGACCCTTTCTTGGTGTTATTTTATTTGATCTTGCAGTGTTTTGTTCTCATTCTCCATTTCCTCCATCCTTTTCAGAATAGCCGCGAGAGTGTCGTCACCTGCACTATTAATGACATTGTGAATAATACCTATCATTGGAGGAGGAGGGAGTTGGTTGCGCTGCTCATTTGCTGGTTGTATAACGCAAGCCCTTGCATTTTCTGCAGCCATGTCCCGAGTGGTCTTGTAGAGGATGTTGGTTAGTGTGTCAGTTAGCCATGCCTCAAGGAGCTTTTTTTACAGTCGGGGGCGTCTCCTCCGCCACATATGTGGAGGCTCCCTTACCAAGAGATTTCGCGATACTACAGTGATGAGGAGGTCACCCATCTCGTATAGGGGAGGCATTGGGCGTTGCGTCTTCGTCTGTCATTTCATAGCTTTCATTGATTATGTTCATGAGGTTGTCTGGGAGGTCACTTATTATTCTCGTCCTTTCTTCTCTATTACCTGCCATATTGGGATTTGTGCACACAAAGAATAGAGAACTTGTTCTTGCTTTTTCTTTTACGTTAGTGACCCGTATTAGCCGTAGATCTGGAAGAAACTAAAAAATTAACTAGGAAATCCCCATAAATGACACCAAATTGTTTGACCAAAAGGTATAATCCTTGGTTCGAATAATCAAAATTTATGCAATAAGGGGTTAAATCTAGTTAACAATAATATTTCTAGATGCGAGTTTCAAAAGCTTGATTAACGTTGGATAGATATGGTAGATGTATAATAATGGTGTGCAATAATCATTCCAATTAACATGAGTACTAATAGAGAATTTAATATCAATGAATAACAATAAATGACATTTATGTAAACAGAAATAGTGATTCATCCAATAAAGAATGAACTAGGTGGTTATCCCTCTTGACAATGATGAGTGACAGACAAATCCTTGAATTTTCGAATTATGGGTCATCACTTATTTTAGAAATAAATTCTGTATTCTGAGGCCTTAAAAACCTCTTTTTGTACCACCTCAATTTGCGTGCGTAGTCCGGGCTCGTATCCGAAAAGCCATTTTGTGAAAATTTGTGGAAAATGATAAATTTTGCCTTTAAAATGAATTTAAGTTGACTTCGATCAACATTTTGGGTAAACGGACCCGGATCCATAATTTGACGGTCCCATAGAGTTCATAGGAAAATATGGAGCTTGGGTATATGCCCGGAATCAAATTCTGAGGTCCAAGCCTGAGAAATGAATTTTTAAAGAAAATTATTTTATGGAATATATATAAGTTTTGGAAATGAAATGTGTTTAGAATTTGATGGTATCGAGCCCGTATTTTAGTTTTAGAGCCCGATACAGGCCTTATATATGATTTAAGTCGAGCTTGTAAAATTTGGTAAGAAACGGAGGTCATATGACATGATTCGGAACTTTAGTTGTAAAAATTTGAAACTTTAAAAGTTCTTGAGATTTTCTTTGGTTTTGATGCTAAATTCATAGTTGTTGATGATATTTTGATGATTTGATGCACGAGCAAGTCCACGTGATGTTTTATGTTAGTATGCATGTTTGGTTTGGACCCCTGAGGGCTCAGGTGAGTTTTGGATAGGCGACGGAGTGAAATATGCACTTAGGAATTGTTGGTATGTCTGTAGGCTTCGCATTTGTGGAGCCTGGCTCGCAAATGCGAAATGTCCATCCCAAATGCGAAGAGGGCTGGAATCCTTAGGGTTCGCAAATGCGAGGTTAGCAGGTTCTGAAGGGTTCGCAATTGCGAACCCTGGTCGCAATTGCGACATCTGCGACCTGCAAATTCATGACTTAGCCGAAAATATTTCATTTTTCAAACCCTTTCAAAACATAAACTCTCTTGGGCGATTTTCCAAAGAAAAGTTCTCTTCCAAATCGATTGTAAGTCATTTCTAACTCGTTTTCTTCAATATTTAACATCTTTTCACATGATTTCAACTCAAAATCAAGGGTTTTCATGGGGGAAATTGGGTGTTATGATTAGAACCTAGGTTTTTCAAATTTTAGGGATTTGAACCTTGATTTGAGGTATGATTTCAAAACAAAGTATATATTTGGGTTCGTGGGTGAACGTGTAGTCGGTTTTTGGTTCGAACCTCGGATTTTGACCATGTGGGCCCGGGATCAATTTTTGACTTTTTGGGAAAATCTTTATAAAACTTATTTTCATTCATAGAATTGATTCATTTAGAATTTATTGATATAGTTAAGTAACTTGTGGCTAGATACAAGAGAATTGGTGGAAACAAGAGGTAAAGCTGAGGCTTGAATTGTGTTCGTGGCATCGACGTATGTGTTTGGTCTAACCATAGCTTGAGGGATTAGGAGTCATGTCTTATTTGCTATGTGTTAATTGTTGAGTACGACATATAGGCATGATGACGAGTATCTATGCGTTGGTGTCAAGCATGCCCGTGAATCTTATACTATGATTAATGTGACTCCGTTTTGTATTGTTCATGCCTTATGTAAGGATTTCTATTGTTGAACAAGGCTTGTGAAAGTAATATTGGTAGTAGAACATTGAAGAGTGTTGGCTCAAGTTGTAAGTTGATTTGTGGAAGTGTTATTGGCAATTAAACAATATAGAGTATTGGCTCAAGTTGTGAAGTAAACGTGAAAAGAGAAGAGGATTATGATATTATCTCCCTTGCCGGGATGTTGTTGTTTTTAATGTTATCTCCCTTGCCGGGATCTTTTTGCTTTTGATATTTCTTCCATTGCCGGGATTTTATTGTGATTTTATTGATTCCCTTGCCTTATTGCTTTGTGATTATTGTTTGGGTAAGGAAGAGTGTTAAAGCACGAAGGGTGATGTCGTGCATAATATTTGTGAGAGAGTGTTAATGCACGAAGGGTGATGCCGTGTCACACGATGTACCATTCCGTGCCTTTATATGAGTGATAATGCATGAAGGATCATTCCGTGCCATGATTATGTGAGGAAAATCACGAAGGGTGATGTCGTGCCGATTATATTGATTCTTATAGTGAGGGCGAGAGTAAAAGCATGAAGGATGATTCCATGCATTTTTTTCTTGATTTTCCCGATTCTTACTGATCATTGAGTTGTGGTGGTCTTTACGTTTATTTACTGATTTTCTGTTGCTACTTGATTTTATTGTGATGTTATTGATTCCCTTGCCCAAATTGCTTTGTGATTGTTGCTTGAGTAAGGAAGAGTGTAAAGTGATCGCTACCAACTCGACACTACGCAATGGTAGGAAGAGTGGATCGTAACAGCTTTTGCCCAAATAGTAGTTCGGGATCGAATTTCCATAGGGAGCTTGGAGTGGAGTTGTATTGTCTGTCTAGCCTAGAGTTGCGTTTGTGCTTCTAATTGTACTTCTAACATTTTTGGGGTTTTTGTATTTATAACTACTATTGTAAACTAGTGATTAACACTAACTTGAGCTACAAGAATATTGCTAAGTTGTAATTAATGGGAAGAACGGCACTAGGGTCATGGCATCACCTAGGTGACTAATTAACGGGTAGATGTTACTAAGGATAGATTGACATATTTGGGGCTTATGCTATAACCATTGCACAATTGCACCCACTCTCACACCTCTCGGTAGAGAGAGTGATTTTGCCCAATTGACTCTCTCGAGACCAATTGAGTAGGCCAATTAGACCAAACAACTAGGGTTCAAGTAGGGTGATTACTCTCTCGAGATTTAACCCGTTAACTGGGACTACCATTTCTCATGGGCCCATCCCAATTCCTTGTTGGGTCAATTTTGGGGTCATGGACTCTCTTTCTCAAGAAGAGTTAAACCCACAAAGCTAGAATCAGTGTTTGCAACCACCAATCCTTAATTAACACATAAAATTAACCCAAATAACAAATACCCAATATCAATCTAACCCTAGATGGCAACACCCATCTATTACCCACACTAAGGTTGAGCCACAACCCTAGCTAATGGGTTTAGCTATACATAATTAAAGAAGAAACAGAAGAAATAGATGAAGAACTAAACATATTAATTGATTACTAAGATGAAATTACAAGAATCTATTGAGAATTTAAAGCTAAAGTCCCAAAAATAGCTAGTATCTCGGTCTCCACGTGCGCAACTCTGTTAATAATACAAAGCTTGACCTAAAAATGGTAAAATGTTCTATTTATAGTGGCTGGAAAAACTGGACAAAAATACCCCTGCGGGGTCAGTGCGGGCTGCACAAACATGACAGCGGTTGTACTGGCTCTTTGACTTCAATTTTCATCTCTCTGAACCTCTTGACGGGGGCCACATAAAAGGGTAGCGTGGATGCGGAAGTCTCTGGCGCGGACCGCGTGAATGAGATCGCGGACGCGTGGCTTACTTTTGACCAAAATGATATCTCTCTGAATCTCTTGATGCGGGTCGCATGAATAAGTAGCGCGGCCGCGTAAGCCGAACGCGGGCCGTCATGGATCTGACCGCGACCGCATTGTTAATGTTCTGAATATGCCCATCTTTGAACCTCCTAGTGCGGCCGAGTGCACTTTTGTGCAGTCCACACTAGGTTCTCTATTTCCTTCACTTCACTTGGTCTTTGATACTTGAGTAGGTTTCACTCCGTTTTGAACCGATCTTTGACATTTGTCACTTTGCCGATCAAACCTGCAATCAAGCACAACCTGTGAGCATTTTGGGACTATTTTGTAGCAATTTATATTCAAAGTATAGGCAAGTAGGGGCATAAAACACGTTAAAATCCTACTTATCAACTCCCCCAAACTTAAACATTTGCTTGTCCTCAAGCAAACAAAATAAGACCCATCCCTTAAAGGAATATCCAAGTGATTCCAACTATCCTAGAGTAACCTCAACAAGAATCAATTGGGACTAAACATTGCCCTCAATACGAATGCATCATTAACACATTTTAAACTTTGAAAACTATGGATCAAGTGTGATGCAAGAGCATCAAGAGTTGACACATTTCATCAAAGAACTTCTCTCAATTACTTTGGTCATTGGGGAATCCAAACTCACACATCCTCAACTCTCCCTAAGTGAACCTCACCTTTTAGAGTATTGACACATAAACTGAGGTTGATGGACTTTCACTCATCTCTCTCAAGAAGAAGGTCACAAGTCCGGCTCTAGGTACCATATGCTTGCCCCTTATGTAAGTATCCACTAATGTAGGCTTCCTTCAACTCAAGATCATATAGGGCTTTTGTGGAGTCATTGTGAAGGCTTTTGGGTAAGGGTAGGACATGTTTTTGTTCAAGTGGGTTCAATGTTCCCTTAAGCACTTCTTTTGATTCATTTTGGCACACTTTCTTGACTCATTTGAGTATTTCACTTCTTTCCAAGGGGTTAGAGGGACACATTGTCACTCTTTCTTATGCAATTTAAAACATTTCTCCTTTTTTCTACTTTTTCCACACCTTTTTCACTTTTGTTTCCCTTGAATCCCCTTTTTATTCTTGTTCACATAGGTCTTTCTTTTTGTCTTTTTCTTTTCTTTCTTTTTCATTGCTTTCCTTTTCTTTTTGCTTTTGTACCTTTTACCACTTTGTTTCCTTTCTTGTGTCTCCCCCCAAACTTAGACATTTGCCATTACTCAAGGGAAGATTTGGGTGCCAAGAGAGGGTATCTTTTAGAGCGGGTATAGGCTTGTAACATTGGTTCTTGAAATAAAAAGGTTCAAGGCTCAAAAGGGTTAACTAGGGATCATTTTATTGGTAGGCCATGGAATTGTTCAACTTAACATTTGGATCAAGGAGAGCCTATAATCACTTCTAATTCAAATTTCACCTAGGATTTTGCCTCAACAAGCATTCAGGTCACGTTCTAGACCATTGGCTTGTGACTTGGACTCACAATTCGATTCCTCACCACACATGCTAGGGGATTTCCAAAGACATCGAGTCGAGGGCCCACAATGACCTTAGTTATGATTCAAGCGCACAATGGTCCAAAAGGACCACATGATGATTGTTTGGTCAACACAAGAGTCTCAAGGCCACGACTTTCACCATCCTAAACACAACATTATGTCTTTGATCATGGGATCAAAGGCAAATGTGCTAGGCCCAAGTGAAGCTTTGCCTAAGGTACCCTTAACTACGAAATATCAAAAACAAAAGAAAAATAAAAAATGGACTCAAACCCTTAAGAAGGTTGTCACGCCATCTATCATTGGGAAGAGTCACCCGGTTCGCATAATACTCCACCCTTGGAAAGAACCGTGGCATTAAGAAAACCAAGGGCTTATTGAAAACGCCAAAAACAAAACAAAAGGCTACGAGCCTCTCTACAAAGCTAAAAACGAAAAATGCAAAATTTTGCGAAAATAGAAAATTGAATGAATATGTACCATAGGGGAGTAGAATATACAACGGGGGATGTAACTTTATATATAGACCAAGGAGAAATAAAAAGTACGATAAAGGTAGCTAATTGTAAAGTTATATACATCCCAAAATAGAAAATCAAAGTAAAACAAAAACTATCAATCTATATATACAGTCATCCAGATAATCAAAAAGTATGGCGCACCCCCACGAATAAGAGTTGGCATTGTCCCCAATGCCAACTACACAAATAAGCATAAAAATCAGTGAAAGGATATAGAAGAGCTCCCTAGGACTGGTCCATCTGCATGGGATCCTCATTGGTCCCCTGGTCCTCTGTATGGGTGGGAACCTCAGACTGGTTCCCGGATTCCTGCTGCTCAGCTGCTGGGACTGGGGCCTGCTCCTGGACCGGCTGAATGATAGGTACCTCACTAGAGGGGACCTCATGTGGGTCTGCCAGCTCAATGACTGCATCAACCATGTTGGGGAGCTTCCTCTTCTTCCTTGGAAGCCTGGGTGCCTGCTCCTGTTATGGATGTGGCACTGGTGCTGCTGCTGGAGGGGATGGATCCCCGAATAACAAGTCTAAAGGCATTTGGTCTGCCAATAGCTTGTCCACATCCGTCCTCAGCGCTTTCACCGACTCTTTGGAAGCCCGTGACTTCCTCATTTTCTTGTGCTCTCTGGTAAGATCTGCCAATGTCTTGCCATGTAACTCCACTGCCTTAGTCAAGGCATCCTGAGTCCTCATAATCTTCTCCTGGTTGTCCAGAAGTGTCTTCAAAGTATCCTCAATGGACTGAGGAACCTGAACAGTGAGAGGTGTTGAATGGGCCTCAACTGTGGCAAATAATGTCGACAAATTGGATGTCGCAGCTGACATCCAGTTGTTCAAACTAGCCAAGGTCTGGCTCAACTGATGGGCCGTGAAAGGGTGAGCTCGGGAAGATGGGACTCCCGGACCAGCTGAAGTGCTGGGCCCAGCAGAAGAGGAGGGTCCTGGAGGCAAATCCATAGCAGTAGGCATGGAGGGCAGCTCGGTGGAAGGCTCAACAGATGACTCCACCGCAACTGGCTCTTCAGACTGGCCAGTTGGGGTAGAAGCAGGTGCCTTGTACTTCTTGTCCTTTGGGTTGTCCGGCCCCTGAATGCTAAACCATGAGAACAGGGCAACCGGTCTTACTTTCACATCATAGGACTTTTTCTTTACTTTGAAATCCTGGAAATACATGGTAAGAGTGTTGGGGAAAGGGTAATTCCTGTCATGCTCTCGTCCCACATCAACAATCACACGGGACATCACATTGCCCACATTGATAGGGTACCCGGCCATAATAGACGCAATCAACACAGCACGCTGAAGAGGAATAGTCTGATCGTGGGTAGAAGGGTCAAGCCGACTGCACACAAATGTCAACCACCCTCGAGCCTCAAAGTTGAAGGTCTTCCGGAATATTTTCTTCCCTGCTTGTAACCAATCTGGAGCAGCACCCGGGTAGGCCAAGTACCTAGCTAACCAAGGGCGAACCTCTTCCCCTATTGCCAATTTCTCGTTATATTGGGTTTCATCCTCATCATCAAATACTAAGTACTCATTGAACGCTTTCACAGAGAATACAACACTTTTGTTTTGCACTTTCGTTGCAATTGAGCCCTTTTTGACGTGGGCCAAATTGCAGTAAAACTCCTTCACCATGTGCTCATTTACATCCACTAACTCATCCCGAAAGTGCTCACATCCCGCTCTAGTATGGAACTATCTATGTACATTAGGGAGTAGGGGTAGCAGGTCAGTTGTAATGATACTCCTTGTGAGCACGTGATTTTTGCCTCACACAAATCACTCCCAAAGATTTTGAGAAATGACCAAAGACGGTAATTCTCACAAAAACACTCCTCTCTGGAATCAGTTTTCGCACTGGCCACCACTTACGGAGCTTGTGAAAAGCAACTTGGCTAACAAAGCGATCCTCCCAAACCTCCGATTTTCTTGTTCTTTCAACACCCCCAACCTGGGGCACACCACTGTCTGGTACCTCATCGTCACCATTGGTCCCACCTTCTGCACTCTCCCAAGATACTGAAGCTGTGGGGGAGGTGGAGTATTTCCCACTACCGGCTGCGAACTCGTCACATGAGTTCGAGACTACATTCACTGGTCTTTTTATGGTGGGTGATGGTGGAGGGATATCAGTTAGGTGGAGGGGGTTGGTTATGTAGGTTGGGACGGAATCTGAGGAGATATCTTTAGAGGGAACATACTCACTCCCCGAAGAATGAGAGACAGCCTTGTTAGCAGCCCGTATCAATTTTCGGGTCTTTTTAATGTTCTCCCGAGCCTGGGGAGTGAGTTTTGCGATTCTCTTGCCTTTACCCCCAGGGAGGAACCACCTCTCCCGGGTTGTTGTGTTTGTTTACCGCCTCTTTGTTTAACCATGATCTGCAAGAACACGCATCTAACATTGTTAGTTTAAGTACGGGTAATGTATCAGTTATCAAAAATAATTGCAGAATAGCGGATGAAAAAAATTGCAGCAACCACTGCAGAACATGCCACCGCGGACCGCACTATCAGGAGTGCGGCCGTGATAGAAGCACCGCAGACCGCGTTATGGCATTCGCGGGCTGCGCTGAACAAATCCCAGAATCAACACCTCTCTGAACCTCCCAATGCGGTCCGCGTGAAATGGGAGTGCGGCCGCGATGGGCCAGCGCGGACCGCACAAAGAGGGACGCGGCCGCGCTGGATCACGCTAACTTTCAGTCATTTTAACTGCGCGGACCATGCGAGAGTGACCGCGGGCCGCGCTGAGGCCATCCTAGGGACTAAGCTAGGGTTTCAATTTTCTTCCATTTTTGTTCTATATTTGAATCCTAATTGTCCCTACTCAATTACCCAACATGGAATCATACTCAGCATTCAAAACCTTACGTATAAACTATCCTAATTATTAAATCCAAGAAAAACGGAAAGAACAAAGAAGTTACAACTACTTGTAAGCAAACAAAGATTAAAAATAGAAAATAATTAATGACAATTGCATGAAATGTTACCAGAATTAGGAAGAATCAAAGCAATCTATCCAAGCACATAAGAAGAACGGTCTTAGAGATGTATGAGCAGTAGAAATAGGGCTCAGGGATTTCAAATTGCAAAAAGGGTAAAGTGAGACCCCGGGTCTCTATTTATAGACAAAACCGTGGGGCCCGTACCTACCTACCAACGCGGCTGCACAAAAGCGACTGCGGACCATGCTGGGCTTGAACATGAACCCTTTTAGAAAACAGACCACGCGGACCTCACAAAAAAGGGCGCGGACGCGTGAGTCCATCGCGGACCGCGTTAACATGATTGTGGCCACATGGAGAACTTCAGAGACTATTCATTCTCAGCTCATGCCAGTGCGGACCGCACAAAGTGCACCGCGGCCGTACTGGCAACTTCAGAGACTGTGCACATTTTTATACTTTTTGCACTGCTTCAACACAATCCCTACAACATCTCACAAATAATCAGCTCAAAAATCCTAAGCTACTAAGAAAATCAAAGAGAAAGAAAAAGACTTGGGTTGCCTCCCAAGAAGCACCTGATTTAACGTTGCGGCACAACGCATGTTACCATCATATCACTTCAAATGAATGAGTGCCACCACGTGGCTGTCATCAAACTTCCCCAAATAATGCTTGACACGATGCCCATTGACTCGGAAAACTTTACCATTTTTGTTCTTGAGATCAATAGCAACAAATGGGGTTACACCAACAACTTCAAATGGACCACTCCACTTCGACTTAAGCTTTCCCGGAAATAAACTCAACCGGGAGTTGAAAAGAAGAACCATATCACCAATCTTAAATTCCTTTCCTCGAGCATATTTGTCGTGAAGATACTTTATCTTGTCCTTATACAAGGACGAGCTGGAGTAGGCATGAAATCTAAACTCTTCAAGCTCATTGAGTTGCTCAACTTAGAGATTCTCCGCAACATCCCATTCTAAGTTCAACTTCCTCAAGGCCCACATAGCCTTGTGCTCCAATTCCACCGGAAGATGGCAAGCTTTTCCAAATACCAATCGGTAAGGGGACATACCAATTGGGGTCTTATAAGCCGTCCTGTACGCCCATAGAGCGTCATCCAACTTTTTTGACCAATCGGTTCTATTAGCATTAACCATCTTGGACAAGATACTCTTTATTTCACGCTTGGAGACTTCCACTTGAACACTAGCATGAGGATGATAGGGGGTAGTCACCTTGTGATTTAGTCCATACTTGGAAAGCAATGAATCAAATGCTTTGTTGCAAAAGTGAGACCCCTCATCACTAATGATAGCACGAGGAGTGCCAAACCTTGTGAAGATACTTTTTTTCAAAAATGCCACAACACTCCGGGCTTTATTGTTGGGCAAAGCCACGGATTCAACCCACTTTGAGACATAATCCACCGCCACGAGAATGTAAGTGTTCCCACAAGAGCTCACGAACGGACCCATGAAGTCAATGCCCCAAACATAAAAAATATCCACCCAGAGAATCGTATTGAGAGGCATCTCATCCTTTTTTGAAATTCCGTTGGCACTTTGACATGCATCACATCTCTTCACCAAGTCACTAGCATCCTTAAACAACATTGGCCAATAGAAACCGCAACTCAAAACCTTTGAAGCCGTCCTCACCCCTCCATGGTGGCCACCATAGGGAGAGGAGTGACAAACCTCCAATATGCTCAATTGTTCACCTTCTGGGACACATCTTCTTATCACCATCCGTGCAAATTTTGAACAAATACTGATCATCCCAATAAAAATCCAAGCTATCTCGCTTGAGTTTCTTCCTTTGGTTGGAAGAGAGCTCACACGGGACATTTCCGGTCACAATGAAGTTGGTGATGTCCGCGAACCATAGCATATCACACATAGAAACGGAAAGAAGTTGATCATCGGGGAATGTATCATTTATCTCAATGTCGAATATGGCCTCCCTCCTTCCTCCAACTGGGACAAATGGTCCGCAACTTGATTCTCACTTCCCTTCCGGTCCACTATTTCTAAGTCAAATTCTTGAAGAAGTAACACCCATCTCATCAATCTTGCTTTAGAATCCTTCTTGGTCATCAAATATCTAAGGGTGGCATGTTCCGTGTGCACAATCACCTAGGCCCCCATAAGATAAGGTTGAAATTTCTCCATAGCAAACATGATGGCCAATAACTCATTCTCCATCACCGTGTAATTTTGTTGAGCTTCATTCATCGTTTACTTGCATAATACACGGGATGGAACATTTTGTTGACCCGTTGACCTAACACCGCCCCTATCGCAACATCACTCGCATCACACATAAGTTCAAAGGGCAAACCCAATTAGGTGCAGTGATGATAGGAGTTGTGGTCAACTTGTACTTCAAAAGCTCAAAAGCCTCCATGCATTTTTCATCAAAGATAAACTTGGCATCTTTCTCTAACAATTTGCAAAGTGGATTCACAACCTTCGAGAAGTCTTTAATAAACCGCCGGTAGAACCCGGCATGCCCAAGAAAACTCCTCACCCCTTTGACAGAAGTAGGGGAGGAAGCCTCGAAATGACCTCGATTTTTGCCTTATCAACTTCAATTCTTTGCTTCGAGATCTTGTGTCCCAACACTATACCTTCTTCTACAATAAAATGGCATTTTTCCCAATTGAGAACAATGTTAGTTTCTTCGCATCGAGCCAATACCCTATCCAAATTCACCAAGCATTCCTCAAATGAATCCCTAACCACGCTGAAATCATCCATGAAGACCTCCAAGATATCCTCCGCCATGTCGGTGAAAATAGCCATCATGCAACGTTGGAAGGTCGCCGGAGCATTACATAGTCCAAATGGCATTCTCGAGAAAGCGAACATGCCATAAGGACATGTAAAGGTTGTCTTCTCTTGGTCCTTCGGAGCAATTAGAATTTGATTGTACCCCAATTAACCATCTAGAAAACAATAGAAATCCCGGCCTGCAAGACGATCGAGCATTTGGTCAAGGAATGGTAATGGGAAATGATCTTTTCTTGTCACCTTGTTAAGCTTCCTGTAATCCATACAAACTCTCCAATCTGTAACCGTCCGAGTAGGAATAAGCTCTTTGTTGGCATAGGTCACTACCGTCATCCCACCTTTATTTGGCACACATTGGACCGGAGAGGTCCATGAGCTATCGGAGATCGGATAAACCACATCGGCATCAAGCCACTTGATAACCTCTTTCTTTACCACTTCTTGCATTGCCTCATTTAGTCTTCTTTGATGTTCAAGTGAAGGCTTTGCATCCTTCTCCAAGATGATTTTATGCATGCAAAATACGGGGCTTATCCCCCGAATATCGACCATCAAAATGGGACACCAAAAGAATTGAATGTTGAGCCGTATGAGGTAAGAAATTTTCAAGTACGGTTCTAAGAGAAGGAATTGAACTACCTATTCCGACCGGGGAGAACAGGACATTCAATAGGGAGATTCTGAAATTGCAGAGGCTTGGTTCGATAAAGTCGCTGAGTATTGGAAACAGGCTATAGCTCTTACTCCCGGTAATTATATTGAAGTGCATAATTGGTTGAAGATCACGAGACATTTCGAATAAAAGAAGATCCCGTTTATTTATAATCTTAGTCTATTATTTTTGATTTTTTTATTTAGAATTTAGATATTTGTTATAATTTATTATTTGTTGGACCCATCAGATCAGTTAACTAAATGTCCATCCAATCGCCTTTTTGCGCTATTGAAGAAACGCCAAAGTGGCATCAACCTGCATGTTAGTTAGGCAAGAAGAAAGAATAACTGAAAAAGTTGAATTAGAGCCCAAAAATTCATATCTGAGATGTGGAGGGAGTGGCTTCAACTCCAACACCGGTGGCTCCTCAATCGATGGCTTGGTTGGTGGAATCTTGCGGTTTTCAAGATCCAAAGATAACTTTCTAGGATCATATGAATATGAACTCATACCATGCAACGTATTAACGCACTCCACTCTACCGGCATCATCATTGACATCCATGTTAAGAAGCACGGCCTCAAGAGGATCTTCAACATTTATCATGGAACTTCTATCATCCACTATCACAGCTGTGACAATGTCCACAAATGAACACACATCGGTGCCATTGGGTTGTCTCATTGATTTGCAAACATGGAATACCACATTCTCATCTCATACACGGAATGTCAACTCACCCACTTCAACATCAACCAATGCCTTCCCCGTAGCTAAGAAAGGTCTCCCAAGAATGATTGGCACTTCAAAGTCCACCTCACAATCCAATATGATAAAGTTGGCCGGCAATATGAATTTATCGACACGGACAAGAACATCATCAATTATGCCCAAGGGTCGCTTCATCGATCGATCCGCCTTTTGAAGTCTCATTGAAGTGTCCTAGGTTGTCTGATTCCCAAAGTCTTGAAAATTGAATAAGACATCAAATTAATGCTAGCCCCCAAGTCACAAAAGGGCTTTGGCAAAATCCGCACTACCTATAGTGCAAGGGATAGTAAAAGCTCCGGGGTCTTCATGTTTTGGTGCCATGGAATGCATTATAGAACTCACTTGATGTGTCATTTTAATTGTTTCACACTCCATCGACCTCTTCTTTGTTACCAAATCCTTCATGAACTTTGCATACCCCGGCATTTGTTCAAGTGCCTCCACCAACGACACATTAATAGTAAGACTCTTCATCATCTCGATAAACTTTTTAAATTGATTGTCTCCTTTTTACTTTGCTAACCGTTGAGGGTAAGGTGGAGGTGGCCTAGGCAAGGGTGCCTTGGCCTTGGGCACAACCGGCTCGGGCATGTCAATCACGTGTTCCCTAGACGGGTTCACGACATCTTGAGCCTCTATCCCGACCTCATCATCAATATCAATCCGCACATCATTGGTCACATTTGGTTCAACCACATCTTCAACATTCAAAGGCTCATTATCATCATGCAACTCAACTTCGTCATTCACAAATTGATTTTTATTCGAGGCATGCACATCACCGCCTCTTCCACTACTTGTTGTAACCGCCATCACATGATTGTTACCTCCCTTCGGGTTCACTACAGTATCACTTGGTAGAGCACCCTTAGGTCGAGTATTTAATGATTAAGAGATTTGGCCAAGTTGCACCTCCAAATTCGGAATAGAGGTATTATGAGAAGCCAGATGAGCATCGGAGTCTTGATTCTTCTTCATCATTTGTTCGAACATCATTTCTATTATCCCCATATCACTACCCGAAGAACTAGACCTTTGAGATTGAAAGGGAGGTGGATTGTTCGGTTGTTGGTACATGGGGGCCTTTGAAAGCCTTGCCCCTGGTTGCCTTGATTTCCACTATTATTCCACCCTCCTTGATTGTTGTTATTGTTGCTCCAATTGTTATTGTTTCCGTTCTAATTGCCTTGATTGTTACCTTGGTTACCCCAATTGTTGTTTTGATTGTTGTTGTTCCAATTGCCACCACTTTGTTGATTGCCCCAATTTCCTTGGGGACGCCATTGTTGATTCCCTTGATTTCCTCTATTCCCTTAGTAATTATTGACATATTGACATTATTCGCTTTGCTCATCATAGCACTCATTCAAAGAACCACCACCATCATTGTTGTTGTCAAATTTCTCACAATTACCTTGAGGTTGTTGTTGCCCTCTTTGCCTCCTTTTTAACATAGAAACATTTTCCATTGCATTGACTTGGCACGGGTTTTGGACTTGTTGCAATTGCTCCTTCGCCAATTGATTCATAGTTGTTGTAAGCTCGGCAATAGCTTGGCCATGATCATGCAATTCCTTATGCATATGGATGACCGTGGGTCACATTGGGGCACATTTGCTCGACTTTACCATGCCGAAGAGGTGTCGGCCATTTCATCAAGTACATCACATGCCTCTTGGTAAGAAAGTTTCATGAAGTTCCCTCCGGCTAATTGGTTCACAATGCACTGATTTGTGGTGTTGATGCCCCGATAAAAAATTTGTTGTATCATTGCCTCGGTCATGTCATTATTAGGGCACTCCTTCACCATTGTTCTATATCTTTCCCATATCTCGTGCAAAGGTTCCGTTGGCTCTTGCTTAAAAGCTAGAATTTCATCCTGAAGAGCTGCCATATGACTTGGAGAAAAGAACTTGGCAATAAATTTATCTGACAGTTCATCCCATGTGGTGATAGAATGATTGGGGAGCCTTTCTAACCAATCCAACGCTTTACCCCGAAGAGAGAACGGGAAAAGCCTCAATCTCAATGCATCCTCGAAAACATTTGTCTGCTTGCTACCCCAGCATGTATCTACGAACCCCTTCAAGTGCTTGTAAGCATTTTGATCGGAGGCACCCGTGAAATACCCTCTTTTCTCGAGCAAGGTCAACATGACATTTGTGATTTGAAAATTCCCCGCCCGGATTCGGGGAGGAACGATGGCACTCGCATATCCTTGATTTGGGAGGACTCTTGGAGCCACTCTTGGCGGTGGCGGAGGAGGGTCTGGAATATTCTCATTCGGATTAGCATTTGCATTAGCATTTCTACCTCTACGTGGAACTTGAGGTACTGGAAGCTCATCTTGATCAAGATCTTCAACCTCCTCCCCCGCCATGGCATTGCCAAGAGGGTCATTTGCATTGAGAGACATCTGTACCTGATTGATCGACACAAACAAAATTAGTGAACAAGAAGGAAAGAGAAGCAAAACACAAAACTAGCTAAACATATAGTCAACACCGTAAGCTCCCCGGCAATGGCACCAGAACGTGATCGTTGCCAACTCGACACTATGAAATGGTAGGAAGAGTGGGTCGCAACATATTTTACCTAAATAGTGGTCCGGGATCGAATTTCCACAGGGAGCTTGGAGTGGAGTTGTATTGTGTGTCTAGCCTAGAGTTGCGTTTGTGCTTCTAATTGTACTTCTAATATTTTTGGGGTTTTTGTATTTATAACTACTATTGTAAACTAGTGATTAACACTAACTTAAGCTACGAGAATATTGCTAAGTTGTAATTGATGAGAAGAACAGCACTAGGGACATGGCATCACCTAGGTGGCTCATTAACGGGTAGATACTACTAAGGATAGATTGACATATTTGGGGCTTATACTATAACCGTTGAACAATTGCACCCACTCTCACACCTCTTGGTAGAGAGAGTGATTTTGCCCAATTGACTCTCTCGAGACCAATTGAGTAGGCCAATTAGACCAAGCAACTAGGGTTCAAGTAGGGTGATTACTCTCTCCAGGTTTAACCTGTTAACTGGGACTACCATTTCTCATAGGTCCATCCCAATTCCTTGTTGGGTCAATTTTGGGGTCATGGACTCTCTCAAGAAGAGTTAAACCCACAAAGCTAGAATCAGTGTTTGCAACCACTAATCCTTAATTAACACATAAAATTAACCCAAATAACAAATACCCAATATCAATCTAACCCTAGATGGCAACACCCATCAATTACCCACACTAGGGTTGAGCCACAACCCTAGCTAATGGGTTTAGCTAGACATAATTAAAGAAGAAAAAGAAGAAATAGATGAAGAACTAAACATATTAATTGATTACTAATACGAAATTACAAGAATCTATTGAGAATGTAAAGCTAAAGTGCCAAAAATGGCTAGTATCTCGGTCTCCACGAGCGTAACTCTGTTAATAATACAAAGCTTGACCTAAAAATGGTAAAATGTTCTATTTATAGTGGCTGGAAAAACTGGACAAAAATACCCCTGCGGGGTCAGTGCGGGCCGCACAAACATAACCGTGGTTGCACTGGCTCTTTGACTTCAATATTCACCTCACTGAATCTCTTGACGCGGGACGCGTAAAAGGGTAGCGCGGCCGCGGAAGGCTCTGGTGCGAACTGCATGAATGAGACCGCGACCGCATGGCTTGCTTTTGACCAAAATGATATCTCTCTGAATCTCTTGACGCAGGCCGCATGAATAATTAGGGCGGCCGCATAAGCCAAACACGGGCCGTATGGATCTGACCTCGGCCGCATTGTCAATGTTCTGAATATGCCCATCTCTGAACCTCCTAGTGCGGCCGCGTGCACTTTTGTGCGGTCCGCACAAGGTTCTCTATTTCCTTCACTTCACTTGGTCTTTGATACTTGAGCAGGTTTCACTCCGTTTTGAGCTGATCTTTGACATTTCGTCACTTTGTCACTCAAACCTGCAATCAAGCACAACCTGTGATCATTTTGGGACTATTTTGTAGCAATTTATACTCAAAGCATAGGCAAGTATGGGCATAAAACACGTTAAAATCCTACTTATTATAAAGTACGAAGGGTAATGTCGTGTATGTTATTTGTGAGAGATTGTTAAAGTACGAAGGGTGATGTCGTGCATGCTGTTTGTGAGAGAGTGTTAAAGCACGAAGGGTGATCCCGTGCATGTTACTTCTGAGAGAGTGTTAAAGCATGAAGGGTGATGTCGTGCACTTGTCTTTGAATTCCTGATTTTTATTGATAACTGAGTTATGGTTTCTCTACATTTAACTGTTGGTTTTCTGTTGATACTTGTTGTACTCCGCAGCATGATTCCCCCTTCCTATCTTCAATTGTGTACTCCGCAGCATGATTCCCCCTTCCTATCTTCAATTGAACTTTGATGATCCTTATATTTATCTGTTGTTTTTCTGTTATTATTCGATGTCCCTACAACATGTTTTCCCCTCCCATCCTTAATTGTACATTCCTGCTTTTATTTTTCGCTGTATATGATTTAATTGCACATATTTATTTGATAGTCTGGTCCTAGTCTCGTCACTATTTTACCGATGTTAGGCTAGGAACTTACCAGCACATGGGGTCGGTGTACTGATACTACCCACTGCACTGTGTGCAGATCCTAGAGGAGCAGCTTTTGGACCTTAGCTTTGGGGTTGTTGCCTCCAGTCCATTCAAAGATCCGAGGTAGTTCTGCAGGCGTCCGCAGGCCTTGGCATCTCCTTCTACCCTTTTATTCTGTTTCTTTATGTATTTCAGAGACAGTGTTATAATAACTCTTTCTAATCTTTATCTGTAGTATTCCTAGTCAGTTTGTGAAATTGTGACACCAGTCTTGGGTAGTGTATGTATGGATTGGTACTGGCATCTTTATTAAAATATTACATATCAATCTTCCACTTATTAAATTTTGCTGATTATATATTGTTGGTTCTTAATTGTTAAAGGATTAAAATTGGGAAAAAGGTAAATAATTCAAACGGTTGGCTTGCCTAGCTTTCACTAGTAGGCGCCATCACGACTTCCGAGGTTAAAAAATCTGGGTCATGACACGATTTATTCTCGAATCTGATGGAAAGTGGGGAATAATTTAGACAACAATCTTGATGAAAAGATCCTTCTTGTATCTTCGTAAAAGAGAGAATATTTAGCCATAAGTTTGTTCTTACAGATGAATCTCACGTGCCTCACATCATTGGCCCCTCTTTATATATATACGAGACATATTTCTAATAAACCCTAATAGTACAAACTACAGAGAATATTCGCTAGACTATTCCTTTAATATCTTATTTCGAAAACTAGTCGTTACTGCTTCATCAACAATGTTTGACCCCCCTTATCATCGACATCTCGACCACGGCTCCCGTCGACTCCTCGGCTACGAGTATTTCTGCTTCCTGGCCCAACTCGGCTAATCACGGCTCGAGAATTCTTCCTTCAAGGTAATCTTATTTTGAATATTATCAGACAGATTTCAACCCATAGATACCTGATACTTAAACCTGGTTGGGGTAGGATTCACTTTCGCATAAGATATACATATATTTCATATATATTGACCTAGCAGACACATATATTGGATAATATTGGTAGATCTTTATTGTTAACTTAAATACCAGGTTTTTGTCAGAAAATAGAGTTATAATCGGAGATAATTTCAAGGGAAGAATTATATTTTTCCTTATACTTCCTTTTTTTTATAATAATAGCCGATATATTATAAAAACTAGATAACGTTTAGTTGGTTACAAATAGTGGTAAAATTACCATACATTGGCGGATTATCACATGCAATACATTGATTGCCTAGGGTTCTTAGCCAATTACATGCATAGTAGATTAAGTTTTAACAAAAAGGCAAGCTCCATTTTCTTCCATGGTTAATTGTTTCTTCACAAAAGGAGGAGGTGTTGCATGGAGTTTTGGACACTGGGGATAGAGCTGCTTGTAGCTTTTTGCTGTGGCGTCTTTAGCTAGGATATGCGCCACTTGGTTACCTTCCTGGAAATTATGTCATAGTAGGAGGTCTTTCTGGTGGTGCATTAACGATCTGCATGCAAAGATAAGATTAGTAAAGAATAATTGGTCCTGCTGTACTGCCTTGATTGCTTCCGTTGAATCGGTCTCCACTTAGTTGTCTTTTCTAGAGTTAGGATATATTTATTGTCTTTTCATGTTTATCTCTAACCCTGTTGCTGACCGTGCATTGAGCATTAAGAGAACACAAAGCGAGAAGCAATTATTGTGAGCAAGAGAAAGATCAAACTGAATAATCAAGTTCGATAGATTAAAGTTACCTTAAGTATTTAGTTTGTCTAGATCTTGTATTAGATGTTTTAAGTTGCAATCTTATTTGCTAATTCTAGAAGCACTGTTGTAAGGTTTTTCTCATCAAGATCTTTTACTTTTGGGCCAAGAGTTTAGCTTAAAGAAAGTAGCTATAATCACGTGAGTGTATTGGGAAAAAATGAGTTTACATATTAAAGTGATTGAATGATGACGTGTCATGACACGAAGGCTGGTCAAAAGAATAATGATAAGCAAAGAGGCACGGGTTGCAACAGATACGAGCGGAAGCACAAGAAGAGGCACGGGACAATATTCAAAGAGACTCGACGCTCGTGCCTATTTAAGTATAAAAGCTGAGAAGAATGAACCTGACAGTGCAAAAGAGTCCAGATACAGTATTTAATAAACATTAATTACTGAAAGTGTTAGGGAATTTATATTAAATTACAATAATTATGTAACGTATAATTTAGTGCATTTAATCGGCCATAATAACCTTATTATGACAAAAGCAAAACGTATAACTCAGAAATAGCTATAAAAGGGAGAAGACTAATCATTTGTAAGGACACGAAAATACCAATTGAATATATTGATTTATTTTGCTCTTTGCTATCTAACTTATTGTAATTAATTTTCTTTGCTTATTTTCGATTATCAGTAACTCGAGTTCTTCTAAATTCAAAGCTTTGACTGAAATTCTATTTTTTGGTTAAACAAATTGGTTCTGTTATTGGAAATCTGATAATCTATTCTTTCTTAACCTTACTTATTTCGTTACATCAACAATCATGTCAAATGTTAACGATAACACCCAAGGGAATCAAGGAAACCTTCAACTTTAAGGGGAGCCACAAGATATTCACACTCCGATCCCTTCTCCACAAAGTTCGCCTCGTCGGTCTCGAGAAGGAACTCCTAATGGATCTTACTCAAACGTAAATGCTCAATTTGACAACGATGAATCTATCAATGAAGCTTTGCTGAAGTTGATCGCTCAACAAGTCAATAAAGCTCTTGAGGCTTTTGCCAGTCAATTACCTGTTGCACCATCAACACCAATTCCAAATACCAACACTTTTAAAAACCCTTGCTCTGGGCTTGTCAATTCAGGCAGTGGTGGAATCCCCAGTGAGACACGAGAGGGAGAACTAGGTAACTTAGTCAATTCCGATTTACAAAATCTATTTCTAACATTGCAGAAACAGCTCAAGGAATAAAGCGACCGCATAGAGCAAATACCTGGAGTACCGCATGTAATCAAAGGAATAGATATGGACAAATATTCACAGCAACCTTGGAAGCCAAGCGCTGCTCCTATGCCATTTCCGAAGAAGTACAAAATGCCTGATATTCCAAAATACGATGGAACAACTGATCCACGAGGCCACGTAACTGCATTCACAACTGGCATAAAAGGAAACGATTTAACTAAACAAGAAATTGAATCAGTATTGGTCAAAAAATTCGACGAAACACTCACTAAGGGAGCATTAACATGGTATTCTCTTTTACCCAAAAATTCCATAAATTCTTTTGTTAAACTTACAGATTCATTTATCAAAGCACATTCGGGAGCTCAAAAAGTCGAAAAGAGAATGGAAGATATTTTCAAAATCAAACAAGGGGACTCTGAGTTGATCAGAGAGTTCGTGGATAGGTTCCAGCGTGAAAGAATGATGTTACCATGTGTAGCAGATAATCGGGTAGCTATAGCATTCGAAGACTTAGCAACAATATGGAATGAAGTTTACAACAGGTATAGTACAAATTTAAGGATCGAATAAGACATTATCTCGTGGTCCCAAAAAGAAGAAAATGTGAGTTCAAGACGGGCGTAAACAGAAAAAAGGTCTGGTAAAAATAGATACGAACCATATATGGGCCCAGCTGGAAAAGGTTCACAGTCAAAGCATGATCAGTCAAGGCACGATCGTAGATCCAGAAATAGAGAATCAGGCTCGTCATCGAGGTATGGAAATGATCGCAACACACGAGAGTCACGAGATGATGACAGAAACTTGAAGGCACGATTTGGCGGTTATAATTTTAATGTAAGCACTTCTGAGCTTGTAGTTGTTTTAAGAAGCATGGGTGATAAGGTGTGGTGGCCAAAAGAAATGAGGTCAAATCCAAACTGGCGCAATCCCGAACACTGGTGCGAATTTCACAACGATCATGGTCATGAAGCAGCAGATTGTAGGTTGTTACAGTGTGAAGTTGATCATCTTTTGAAGCAAGGGTATCTCACTGAGTTATTCAGCGAGAAAGTTAAGCAAGCATACATGAAGAATAGGCAGGATCCCCCTAAACCGCCTTCTCCAAAAAAGACTGTTAATGTTATAAGCGGGGGCGAAGAAATCAATGGTGTGACGTATATAGCAGAAAATAAAGTACCTAAAGTCACAATTACCCACGGGAAGTGGGTGCGACATGTATTAGAGGAAGAAAGCATTATGTTTGATGATACATATGTGGATGGCGTATTAACTCCATATAACGATGCACTAGTAATCTCTTTACTTGTACATGACACTAATGTGAAACGAGTTTTGATCGATCCAGGTAGATTTATGAATATTATAATGCTAAGAGTCATGCACGAGATGCAAGCTGAAGCCAAATTAATACCCAAGGCGCATACTTTGTCTGGGTTCGACAATTCCAGCGTCGTGACGAAAGGTGAGGTAATACTTACTACATTTGCAAAAGGGGTCGTCAAGGATACAAAATTTCAGGTGGTAGAGATGGAGATGGATTATAATATGATTCTCGGAAGACCGTGGATCCACGAAATGGACGTCGTTCTGTCAACCTTACATCAAGTTATTAAATTTCCATCACCATGGGGAATACATCAAATCCAAGGAGATCAACAAACATCCAGGAGTATCAACTCCGTGGCAGATTCAAGTATGAGGAACAAAGAAAAATAGTAGTTACAGAATCCAGTTGAGGGTACTACAGCACGAACCTCAGTTGAACAAGAACGAACAGTTATGGACTGAAGGCCAGATTTCATTCAAGAACCAGAGAAAAATGAAAATATCAAAACAACGATTGAAGAGTTGGAGGCTGTAGTATTATTTACACAGTGGCCTGAAAGGAAAATCTACGTATGGGCTAATCTAAGCCAGGACATGAAAGGTAATTTGATTGAATTTTTGAAAACTAACGTGGATTGTTTTGCTTGGTCTCATGCTGATATGACAGGAATACCACCGGAGGTAATGACTCACAAATTAAATGAAGACCCCTCATATCCACCTGTCAAATAAAATAAGAGAAAGCAAGGAGCTTTCAAAAATCAGGTGATTCAAGATAAGGTCCAAAAATTACTAAAAATCGGGTCTATCCGCGAAGTAAAGTATCCTAATTGGTTAGCTAATATTGTTGTAGTACCTAAAAAGAACAGTAAGTGGCGAGTTTGTGTAGCTTACACATACCTTAATAAAGCTTGTCCAAAAGACTCTTTTCCATTACCACATATAGAACAACTCATTGATGCTACTACAGGACATGAGTTGTTAAGCTTTTTAGATGCATATTCAGGTTATAACCAAATTAAAATGGATCCTTTAGATCAAGAAAAAACTTCATTTATAACAGACAGGGGGACTTACTGCTATAAAGTAATGCCTTTTGGTCTCAAAAACGTTGGAGCAACGTATCAAAGACTGGTGACCAAAATGTTCCAAGAACACTTTGGAAAAACTATGGAGGTCTATATAGACGATATGCTTGTTAAAACTCAATACTCGGGGGATCATATATCGCACTTATCAGATACGTTTCAGATCTTGCGGAAATTCAATATGAAATTAAACCCTAAGAAATGTGCGTTTGGTGTTGCATCAGGTAAGTTCTTAGGCTTTCTTGTTTCTAACCGTGGTATTGAGGTGAATCCAGTGCAGATTAAAGTCATTGAAGAAATCCCTGATGTACTTACAAATAAAAAAGAAGTACAGAGATTGACAGGAAGAATTGCAACTTTGGGGAGATTTATTTCCAAGTCAACCGAAAAGTGCTTTAAGTTCTTTTCATCTCTTAAAAAGCAAGATCAATTCGAATGGACTGAGGAATTTCAACAGGCGCTTAAGATTTTGAAGAAATACCTATCAAATCCGTCGTTGCTCGCAAAACCAAAGGTTGGAGAAAGATTGCTCATTTATCTTGTTGTCTCAGAAGTAGCGGTAAGTGTTGTTTTAGTTCGTGAAGACCAAGGTAAACAGTCACCAATATATTATATCAGTAAATCATTATTAGATGCGGAGATGTTGTACCCTCAATTAGAAAAGCTTGCGCTTGCACTGATCATGGCATCTAGAAAGCTAAGACCTTATTTTCAATGTCATCATATTATCGTAGTAACTGCTTACCATTACGCAACATATTACACAAGCATAACTTGTCTGGTAGGTTAGCTAAATGGGCTATAGAACTAAGTGAATATGATATCACATACCAACCCATAACCGCGATAAAATCTCAAGTATTAGCAAATTTTTTAGCTGATTTTAGCCAAGAGATGCAATTAGAAGCAGAAAAAGAATTACAAGTGTTCAACGGGTCTAATCCAGGAATTTAGACCTTGTTTGTGGATGGTTCATCTAATGTGAAGGGAGCAGGTTTAGGAGTTGTTTTGGTGCCACCTACGAGTGAAACCATTCGACAGGCCATAAAATGCTATTCTATAACTAACAACGAGGCAGAATATTAAGCTGTGATTGCAGGTTTGAAACTGGCACGTGAACTTGGTATTAATCAAATTGTAATCAAAAGTGATCGCAGCTCGTGGTTAACCAAATGCTAGGGACTTATACGGCCAGGGAGTCACGAATGCAGAAATATTTGGAAAAGGTACGAGATTTAATTAGACAATTTCAAACCTAAAAAATCACACAGATATCGAGAGATGAAAATGTCGAAGCAGACGCTCTAGCTAATCTCGCATCTGCAGCAGACGTGGCAAGCAATGAAAATGCTTATGTAATTCATTTGTTTCATTCAGTTCTTGATCCAGACAAAAATAAGGTAAATTTCAATAATTTAACCTGGGATTGGAGAAACAAGATTCTTGCTTTTTTGCAGTATGGTACCGTCCGGAAGATAAGAAAAAAGACCACGCGCTTCGGAAAAAGGCTGCACGATAATGTTTGAAGCAAGGTAATATTTATCGAAAAATGTTCGGTGGTCCCTTAGCAAGATGCCTCGGACCTTCTCAAAAAGAATATGTAATGAGAGAGATACACGAGGGGCATTGTGGAAATCACGCGGGGGGAAGATCATTGGTAAGAACCATGATTAGAACATGCTACTATTGGCCTAAAAGGGAAGAAGAAGCAGAGAATTTCGTGGCTAAATGTGATAAGTGCCAAAGATATGGAAACAACATGCATAGACCTGCGGAACTATTACATCCGGTCATTGCGCCGTGGTCCTTTATGAAGTGGGAAATGGATATCGTAGGACCATTACCACAAGCAAAGGGACATGTAAAAATTCTACTTGTACTCACTGATTACTTTACTAAATGGGCGCAGAAGCAGGTGCATTTAAACAGGTACGAGAAAAAGATGTCAGATCAATAAAGGGTGCTTGAAAAGCGCTGCAAGAATGCAGAACCAATTAAAGAGTGCCACGTGTCATAAGCATTAAATGGAAGTGACAATTGAAGCGTCAAATCAATTATAGCATTAATGGCGGCAATTATTCCAGCTTTCATAAAATACACTTTCCAAATATTCAATTGATGAATAAATGGCAAGTGGGGGGACTATCTGTACTGGAAAAAATTGAGTTTATATAGTAACGTGATTGAAAGATGACGTGTCATGACATGAAGGCTGGTCAAAAGAATAATGATAAGCAAAGAGGTACGGGTCGCAACAGATACGAGCGGAAGCACAAGAAGAGGCACGGGACAATATTCAAAGAGACTCGACGCTCGTGCCTATTTAAGTATAAAAGCTGAGAAGAATGAACCTGACAGTGCAAAAGACTCCAGATACAGTATTTAATAAATATTAAATACTGAAAATGTTAGGGAATTTGTGTTCAATTACAATGACTATGTAAGGTAGCATTTAATGTCTTTAATCGGCCATAATAACCTTATTATGACAAAAGCAAAACGTATAACTCAGAAATAGCTATAAAAAGGGGAAAAGACTGATCATTTGTAAGGACACGAAAATACCAATTAAATATATTGATTTATTTTGCTCCTTGCTATCTAACTTATTGTTATTAATTTCCTTTGCTTATTCTCGATTATCAGTAACCTGAATTTTTTTAAATTCAAATCTTTGACTTAAATTTTATTTTTTGGTTAAACAGTGAGGTGTAGGCTGTTAAGTGTCTATAGTCACTGTTATTAATGAAGTTGTTGAGAGAAATCCCAGAGTTGAATCGCTATTTTTATTTCCATGAGAAACAAAAAATTTCACATAAAACTCTTGTCTTATTTACCTTTCGTATTTAAATTAGTTGCAGGAGTTAGTAGAACCATCAGCTAGAAACAAGTTCTAGCTAATCTGCTAGGTGTTTTAGTTGGCAAAATTTTAATAGGTAAAGAATATATTAATATACTATTTACCTTATCTAGTGTGTAAGTGGTGTACAGACTAACAAATCTTAGAGGTAAGCCTTACAACATTTCTTTCCTTTTTTTGTCCAATTAAACGCAAAACCAGCCAACTATGCAGCGAGCTCCTGTATCAGTATACTAATTAAAGATGCCCGTGCTAAGCCCGGGCCCAAGCCCATCATTTGTTAGATTAACTTATTATAGCATTAAGTATATTATGCTAAATTAGATATTATACATGTATGTTATGCCAAGGGGTTGTTGTATTGGGGAAAATTATAATTACATATATGGTGACGTGTCAGGACACGTGAATTGGTCAAATGGTCAATGAATCACAATTAGTCATGATTCAAGAATTATAAAACAGACACGAGCAAAGAAGGAGGAAGAGGCACGGGACATCAGATAAGTAGCACGACGCCCCTACCTATTTAAATCATTTATATCTGGACATCAAAAGGAATGAATCTGATTATAAAAAAGAGTGCAGATACATCATTTAATGAGTATTAAATGTTGAGTCTGTTAAGGAATATATATATTCAATGTAATGATTGTGTAATGTATCATTCAATATCTTTAATTATTCATAATAGCCTCATTATGATTTGGGCATGACGTACATTCTCAAAGGTACCTATAAAAAGGAGATATATGATCAGTTGTAGGGGGACGAAAGATTATTGAAATATACATTGGTATCATTCGTTTTTCTTGATTTTATATTGCTACTCAGAATTATTTCCTTTTATTCATTTCCTTGATTATCAGTAACCCGAGTTCTTCTAAATTCTAGCTTTGACTAAAATTCCATTTTTTGGTTAAACAAATTGGTTCCGTTGTCGGGAATCTGATAATCAGTTATATCTTAACTTGATTTTCTTTGTTGCATCAACTATGTCGAACGACAATGACAACATCCAAGGAAACTAAGAAAATCAAACAACCCAACAACTTCAGGGAGATCTGCGAGACAATAATGCATTAGTTCCTTCTCCATAAGGTTCACCACGACGATCTCGTGAAGGAACTCCTGAAAGATCTCACACAGATGGACAAGTTCAATTTGAAATGTTGAAGCTATGGATGAAGCTTTACAAAAACTTATCGCTACTCAGATCAACAAGGCTTTACAAGCTTTTGTTAGTCAATTACCTGCTACACCACCCACACTTACTCCAAATAACAATGCTTTGGAGAATCCTCGTTCTGAACTGGTTAATTCAGGTAGCGCTGGAACCCCCAGTGAAACACAGGAGGGAGAACCAGGTAATCCAGTTAATTCTGATTTACAAAATCTAATACTAACATTGCAGAAACAACTCAAGGAGAAAAGTGACCACATAGAGCAAATACTCGGGGTACCGCCCGTGATCAAGGGGGTAGATATAGATAAGTATTCTCAACACCCCTGGAAGCCAAGTGCCGCCCCTCTCCCAATTCCAAAGAAGTTCAAAATGCCTGATATTCCAAAGTATAATGGGACAACGGACCCGCGAGATCACATTACTGCATTTACAACAGGTGTCAAGGGCAACGATTTGACTAAGTAGGAGATTGAATCAGTCTTGGTCAAAAAATTCGGTGAAAATTGATGGTATTCTCTTTTACCTGAAAATTCTATAAATTCTTTTGCTGAGCTTGCAGATTCATTTATCAAAGCACACTCGGGAGCTCAAAAAGTTGAAAAGAGAATGGAAGATATCTTCAAAATCAAGCAAGGATATTCAGAGTTGCTTAGAAAATTCGTGGACATATTTCAACAGGAAAGAATGACATTTCCATGAGCCTGACAATTAGGCAGCCATAGCCTTCACCAGTAATTTGAATGAGAAGAGCTCAGAAGCTACGAGGCAACTCAAGGAAAGCCTTTGAGAATTCTCAGCAACAACGTGGAATGACGTCTACAACAGATACAGTACGAAGATGAGGATTGAAAAATATATTATTTTACGACATAAAAAAGAAGAAAAAGTAAGATCAAGACGTGTAGAAAATGAAAAAAGATCTGATAAAAATAGGTACGAGCCATATATGGGACCCGCGAGAAGAGACTCACGATCAAAGTAAGACCGTTAGATGTACAATCATAGATTGAGGAATAGAGAATCATGCTCGAACTCAAGATTTGGGAACAATCGGAACACTCGCGGGTCACAAAACGATTATGGAAGTCTAAAAGCAAGGTTCGGTGGCTACAACTTCAACGTAAGCACCTCTGAACTCGTAGCTGTTTTGAGAAGCATGGGAGATAAAGTACGATGGCCAAAGGAGAAGAGATCAAATCCGAACAAACGAAACCCTGATCATTGGTATGAATTCCACAACGATCATGGACACAAAATAGTAGATTGCAGATTTTTGCAGGGAGAAGTTGATCATTTGTTAAATCAAGGGTATCTCACTAAGTTATTCAGTGAGAAAGGTAAACAGGCATATATGAAAAACAGGCAGGAGCCACAAAAACCACATTCTTCCAAAAGAACAGCTAACGTTATAAGTGGAGGCGAAGACATCAATGTTGTGTCATATACCCCAGCTAATAAAATTTCAAAAGTTACAATTACCCACGGGAAGCGACTGAGGCATGTGTTAGAAGAAGAAAATATTACATTTGATGATGCAGATACTGAGGGTTTATTAATTCCACATAATGACACATTGGTAATATCTTTACTCGTAGATGATACTAATGTCAAACGAGTTTTAATTGATCCAGGTAGTTCCGTCAACATTATTTTGTTACGAGTGCTACGTGAAATGCAAGCAGAAGAGAAATTGGTGCCAAAAGCGCATACTTTGTCAGGTTTCGACAATTCTAGTGTGGTGACAAAAGGGGAAGTGATGCTAACTACATTTGCAGAAGGGGTTGTCAAGGATACAAAATTTCAAGTAGTAGAAATGGAAATGGCTTATAATATAATTCTTGGTAGGCCATGGATCCACGTCATGGATGTTGTTCCATCGACTTTACATCAAGTGATCAAGTTTCCAGCACCATGGGAAATATGTCAAATCAGGGGAGACCAACAAATATCTAGGAGCATCAATTCAGTGGTGAATTCAAGTGAGAAAGGTGAAGAGAAATAGCAATTATAGAATCCAGTTGAGGGGGACGTAACATCAACCTCAGCTGATTCAGAGCAAACATATATGGATTCAAGACCCGATTTCATTCAAGAACCAAAAGAAAATGAAAACATCAAAACTACAATAGAAGAGTTGGAGGCAGTGGTTTTATTTGTACACTAGCCAGAAAGAAAAGTGTAAATATGAGCCAATCTTAGCCCGGAGATAAAACGTAAGTTGATTGAATTTTTAAAAGCTAACGCAAATTGTTTTGCTTGGTCCCATTCTGATATGACAGGTATACCACCAGAGGTAATGACTCACAAATTGAATGAAGATCCATCTCACCCACCTATCAAACATAAGAAAAGAAAGCAACGCGCTTTCAAAAATCAGGTGATTCAAGATGAGGTGAACAAATTATTAAAAAATGGGTCTATTCGTGAGGTAAAGTATCCTGAATGGATAGCTAACACTGTCGTGGTACCAAAAAAGAATGGTAAATGGCGTGTTTGTGTAGATTATAGATATCTTAACAAAGCTTGTCCTAAAGATCCTTTTTCATTACCTCATATAGATCAATTAATTGATGCTACTGCAGGGCGCAAATTGTTAAGTCTTTTAGATGTATATTCAGGTTATAATCAGATTAAAATGGATCCAGATGATGAAGAAAAAACATCATTCATAACAGATAGGGGGACTTATTGCTATAAGGTAATGCCTTTTGGTTTAAAGAATGCAGGAGCAACGTATCAAAGGTTAGTTACCAAAATATTTCAAGAACATTTGGGAAAAACTATGGAGGTTTATATAGATGATATGCTCGTTAAAACACAACATACCGTAGACCATATATCACATATGTCTGAAACGTTTAAGATTTTGCAAAAAATTAATATGAAATTAAACCCCGAAAAATGTGCATTTGGTGTTGCATCAGGTACGTTTTTGGGTTTTCTTGTTTCTAACCATGGTATTGAGGTAAATCCTGCACAAATTAAGGCCATTGAGGAAATCCCTTATGTACTTTCAAGTAAGAAAGAAGTTCAAAGACTAATAGAGAGGATTGCAACTTTGGGAAGATTTATTTCTAAGTCATCAGAGAAATGTTTTAGATTCTTCTCAGCCCTTAAAAAGCAGGATCATTTCGAATGGAGTGAAGAATATCAACAGGCATTCAGAGATTTGAAAGCATACTTGTCAAATCCACCTTTGCTTGCAAAACCAAAGGATGGGGAAAGACTACACATTTACCTTGTTGTTTCAGAAGTAGCGGTAATAGCGATTTTGGTTCGAGAAGAACAAGGTAAACAATCTCATATCTATTATGTTAGTAAATCTCTATTAGATGCAGAGACAAGGTATCCGCAATTAGAAAAGCTTGCTCTTGTATTAATCATGTCATCTAGGAAATTGAGATCTTATTTTCAGTGTCATCCTATTTCTGTAGTTACCGCATATCATTTACGAAATATATTACATAAGCATGAGTTATCAGGTAGATTGGCTAAATGGGCTATAGAGTTAAGTGAATATGAAATTACATACCAACCTAGAACTGATATAAAATCACAAGTATTAGCCGATTTCGTGACTGATTTTAGTCAAGAGATGCAATTAGAAGCAGGAAAAGAAGTACAGATACTTAATAGGGCTAATCCAGGAATTTGGACTTTATTCGCTGATGGTTCATCAAATGTGAAAGGAGAAGGTTTAGGAATTATTATGGTACCACATACGGGTAAAACTATACGACAAGCAAATAAATGTCATTCAATAACTAATAATGAGGTAGAGTATGAAGCTGTTATTGCAGGTTTAGAATTAGCTCGAGAATTGGGCATAAATAATATCATAATAAAGAGCGATTCACAACTTGTGGTTAACTAGATGTTGGGGACTTATACAGCCGGAGAAACCAGGATGCAGCAATCTTTAGAAAAGGTGCGAGAACTGATAGAGCAATTCCAAACCTGGAAAGTTACGCAGGTACCAAGAGATGAGAATCTCGAAGCAGACGCTTTAGCTAATCTCGCATCTGCAGCCGATGTGACAAGTGATGCAAGCGCCTCAGTTATTCATCTATTTCATTCAGCTCTTGATCCTGACAAAAATGAGGTAAATTTTAATAATCTAACTTGGTATTGGAGAAACGAGATCCTTGCTTTTTTACAGTATGGAACCGTTCCTGATGACAAGAAAAAAGTTGATGCACTTTGAAAAAAGGCTGCTCGTTACTGCCTAAATCAAGGTAATTTATATCAAAAAATGTTCGGTGGCCCCTTAGCTAGATGTCTCGGACCCTCTCAAACAGAATATGTAATGAGGTAAATACACGAAGGGCATTGTGAAAATCACGTCGGAGGAAGATCACTGGTAAGAACCTTTATTAGGGCGGGTTATTATTGGCCTAAAATGGAAGAAGAAGCAGAAAATTTCATGGCCAAATGTGATAAATGTCAAAGTTACATGAACAATATGCATAGACCTGCGAAGTTGTTACATCCGGTCATCGCACCTTGGCCATTTATAAAGTGGGGAATGGATATCGTGGGTCCATTACCACAAGCAAAAGGACAGGTAAAATTTCTGCTCGTACTTACTGATTATTTTACTAAATGGATAGAGGTAGGAGCCTTCAAACAGGTACGAGAAAAGGAGGTTAGAGATTTCGTCTTGTGGAATATCATATGTCGATTTGGTGTACGCAAGGAGATCATATGTGACAATGGCCCTCAATTTATAGGGGCACAAATCACAGAATTTTTTCAAAGTTGGCAAATTAAAAGGATTAAGTCCACACCTTATCATCCAGTAGGTAATGGGAAAGCAGAGTCAACAAACAAGGTTATTATTAATAATTTAAAGAAACATTTGGAAAAATCAAAAGGCAATTGGCCAAAAGTGTTACCCGGTATTTTATGGGCATACCGCACAACAACAAAAATAAGTACGGGAGAAACACCATTTTTATTGGTTTATGGAGCAGAAACTTTAATTCCAGTTGAAATAGGAGAGCCAAGTACAAGGTTCACACACGTAAATGAAGAGTCTAATAATGAAGAAACGCGTGTGAGTCTGGATCTACCTGAAGGAAGAAGGGAAGCTGCGTTGGTAAGAATGGCAGCACAAAAGCAAGTCATAGAACGGTATTACAACAGGAAAGCTCGCCTCTGGTTTTTTAAAATAGGGGACTTTGTGCTCAAAAACGTTTTTCAATCCACAAAGGCGGCTAATACGGGAAAATTAAGTCCAACATGGGAAGGACCCTATAGAATTTGTGGTATTGATGGCAAAGGAGCATATGAACTGGAAACAATGGATGGTAAAGCACTACCTTCACATTGGAATACTGTTCACTTGAAAAGATATTATTTCTGAGAATACCCGCGATCAGGTATCCATCTTTTATAGTTTATTTTTTGATTTATTAAAATTTTACTAACAATTTTAGATGCTAGGCAAAAACCTAACCCGTTCTGAATGAAAGTCACGACCTATAAGGCACACGGAATAAACTAAAATTTCTGGCCTAGGGTTACAATTATTCTGATAGAAATACAAACGGGTTAGCCAGTATTCATCTAAAATCGTACCTCCGAGTCCCGTGTGTTTTTCCTTTTCAGGAAAAGGACCAAAAGAGGGAAACAATCAAGTGCTTGAGGCTTCATACTTCAACACTCAAACACTTGGGGGACTACATAATATACACGAGTATGTGTAAAGAAGGCAAAGAAGATTGAAGAAAAATCATGCCTGAAAAAAGTCAAGTACAGAGTAAAAGTCACGAAGTCACGAGCCAAGGCTAAAAGAAAACCTTACTATAGTTAGGGTAAAGCTATGTACTAAAGCAGGTTATAAGAAAAAACCTTGCATTTGTTATGTTGAAATAAAACGGGTTGTAAAGACAAAACGTGTTTATTATTTTCTTAAAAATCTGTTAAAACAGTTACGAGAAAGTTATAGATGTAATTTAAATACATGTAAAATATTATTTAAAACTTGTCAAAGTTCAAAAATAAAAACTTATCAAGTTAATTCAAAGAAACATATGTGTTCCTATTTCTTTTATCGTATGCTAATACCATTATGAAGTTGAGACGTCTTCTTCATTAAGTGTCGAAATATAAAAGGGCCCTCTTTTATAAAACTCATGTTTAAAACTATTTAGTCATGAGATTAACAAAAGCATTTTTTAAGAGCAAAAATGCAAGCTATTTTACAAGTCCTTAAAAATAAAGGCAAGAATAGAATAAACAGAAGTCTAAGATAATAACATCAAAAGCTTCTTAAATACTTAAGATTAAGTGCGAACTTAATAAAAAACTGTGAAATTGGTTATACAGAATTGCCCCACAAAAGACTTGGGGACTTGCGTTCTAAAAATAAAGCCCTTAGATGAAGCCAAGGGTTTCTAACATGATTTTCCAAAGAGGTACCTGCAGCAAAAATAAGGAATTCAAGATAAATTTTCTAAGAAGATGTGGGAACTGAAGAAGAAGCATCAACATCAACGAGCTCAACTTGGGCAGGAGCTTCAATGGAGATAACAGGCTCGACTTGAGTAAGGGCTTCAACAGAGGTAGTTTCAGCTTGACTTGTAGTAGTGGGCTCGATTGGTCTTGAAGAAGATGCGATACCCGTATGAACCTCAACCACGGGAGCTTCAATCACAGGTGAAGGGAAGTCCTGCGGTTGCTGAGCTTATTCTATGGTTTTATTGACCTTAGCTAATTCAGCCTCCAGGTGAAAACTTTCTTGCCCAACTTCAAGTAAGGTATCACGACGGGAAATCAGAAAAGCCCAACTCACCTCAACGTTAAATTTTTCTTCAAGGATCTTATAATTTTTTTCCCAAGCAGCGACCTCACTTTTGAGCTCTTCATTCTCAACCAAGGCAGAATTACAAGAAGTTTGAAGGGAAGCATGTGAGCTCTCTAAAGCACGTACCTTATCAACAGAATCTCGAAGTTCCTCTTATGCCTGGGTTAGGTTTTGCACAAGTTTCCCAGCATAAACCTCTTTTTGAGCCAACAGAGCCTTTAATGCCCTATTCTCTTCGCTAGCTTTGGATAGCAGTTCTAGAAAGGAGGATTCAAGGCATTCTTTTTCCTTCGCAGCTTGGCTCGGGGAAGCCTTGATAACCACCAGCTCTGAATTTAATGCTCGTACTTGCTGTTCTAAGGTACCTCTTCTCTCTTGTAAATCCTCCATGTCGAGTTGAGCGTTGTCAAACTGTTCCTTCCAGTTGTTTGCCTCTAATTGGGAATCACGAGCAGCCTTCTCTGCATCATAAGCAGCCTTCTCCAAATCACGTGGTACCTTCTCCAAGAGGGAGATTCTGCTCATCAGCTCAGTGCCAATAAGATTGGCCTATGTAAAAAAAAGAAGTAAGAATACCAAAGTCAAATTTTTTTACAGAATTGAGAAAAGTAGGAAAGAACAATACCTTTAAAGTGGCATGCACTTTGTCATTCATGAGAGTCAGGTTGCTATGGCTTTCAAGCTTTGCTTTCTCGATGGGGCCAATCAAAGTCTCAAGACAACTATCAGCTTGACTGGACTTTCTCAAGAGGTTGTTGTTAGCAAGAACCTCAATGGTTACGCTCCTCACAGTAGTACTCCTACTTGAAGAGCCTACCTCCGTATGGTGAACGATAGGTAGAGGAATTGCCAAAGGAGGAGCGGCGGAAAGAGTAAAAATAGTGGAAGAAGGAACAGAAGCAACAGTTGATGAGGTAAAGAAGCAATCACAGGTACAGGAGATGAAAAGGAAGATAAGGGAAGCTCGTCTAGAACAGGTCCTAACTTTCCACTACAAAACCACTAACAAAAAGTTGATCGATAGACTCACGGGTGTTATGAGGAGAGACGGCATCATCAAGAATGATAACTGAAGTAACAATAGGCTCAGAAAGAGACAGACGAGGGGAGACTTCAGCCTCATCATCAGAGATGATACGTCTCATGGCTCGTGGTGTCATCACCAGGGAGCCCTCATCTTTTTCCTCTGAATCTTCTTCCTCAGTAGCTTTTCTTTTTGAAGAACCCAAGAATATATCTTGGGCTGAAGAGGTACGAGTACTCAAAGAGTCACGAGAAGCCATGATTGCCTCTGCAGTGACTCCTCGAATAGCAAATCCTGATGAAAAGAAGCATAAAAATTAGAACAAAGAAAATATTTATATACAGACAAGGTAAAATAGAAACTCTTACCATGAGTTTTTACTTTTCAACCGTAACGGATGGAAAGGTTTTTCCACAACCTACCCTCCATTGGAGCGGTCTTTAACAATTTTCCTACCCAACCACGAAAGTTGGGCACAGTCTCTACAACACCCATGATTGTTGGGAAAAGAAAAAGAAGCGACATTAAAAAAATTGATAAGCTTGAAAGGAAAAGGCACGAGGAAGATTAAACACTTACGTGCAAAGTTCCACTTCTCGGGGAAGGGAACGTTATTTTCACCCACTAAACCAACAGTGGGGGCAGCAACAAACTCAGCATACCAGCCATGGTCTTTATCGTTCTCGGGGCTCACTAAAACCCTCTTGCTCCTGGCTGCTAGGGGAAACACGCTGTTGCAAAAAAGCCTAGGGGAATAGAGATGAATTATGTAGGGAAAAATAAATTCAACATCTGCCATGTTAGCGAGGTGCCTCAAGCAAGCGACAGCCCTCCAAACAATCGGACCAATTTGACCCAAACATATGTTGAAAAAACGGCAAAAGTCTCGAATGACCGGGTCAATGGCCGGTTTAAACCCTAGAGTGAAAGGGTATGTGTAAACAAAAGAGAATCTGATTAAGTAAGAAGTGATCCTTTGATTTGGGTTAGGAATGATAATTGGAAAATCGTCACTCCAGTGACAATCCTTACTAATTATGGGATTTAAAATATCTATGATTTGAGTGGGGTAAGCGTCAGCATGATCTAAAGAGGCAACTTGGGTAATGAGATATTCTCTATCATGATAAAAAGAAATTTTTGTTGGGACTATTTCTTCAATTAGAGGCTCACGAAGGAGCTTAGAGGATTCTTTATTCCTAGAAGAAGACCTATGAGAAAGGGAAACTCTGGTCCTAAAAGAGTGACCAAAGCTAGAAGAAGGAGTGGATGTGCTACCACCACGAGCAGACCCCAAACTACGGAGTCTATCCCTCTTCTATGCCTAATAGGAGCATTGGGGAAGGTATCTAAAATGGGGGTTCTCCTAGGGTTAGGGTTTGGTAAAGCCATAACAAAGAAGATTGAAGTAGAGCAGAAGAAAATAAGAGGTTTTTGAAGAATTAAAGTGTTTGATACGTTTTATGTGGTAAAAGACAAGTAAAGAAGTTATATTTATACTAATGGGTAACCGGCAAAAGGAAAAAGTACAATGATGGAAGAGCTATAATAATGATAACTGATACTTCGTGAATAGGGAAGCCGAAAAGAAAGCCTAAGAAAGTGCTGCAAAACTGTAGAACAATAAGAGGATGACACGTGTCTAATGCATTAAATGGAAGTGACAATTGAAGCGTCGATTCTGTCAGAGCATTTATGGTGACAAAAATTCTGTTTTAAATGAATTCCACTTTCCAAATATTCAAACTGATGAATAAATGAAAAGTGGGGGGACTATCGGTATTGGGGAAATTGTATTTATATATGGTGACGTGTCAGGACATGTGGATTGGTCAAATGGTCAATGAATCACAATTAGTCACAATTCAAGAATTGTAAAACAGACACAAGCAAAGAAGGAGGAAGAGGCACGAGACATCAGATAAGTAGCACGGCGCCCGTACCTATTTAAATCATTTATATTCGGGTATCAGAAGGAATGAATCTGGTTATAAAAAAGAGTGCAGATATAGCATTTAATGAGTATTAAATGCTGAGTCCGTTAAGGAATATATATATTCAATATATTCAATATAATAATTGTGTAACGTATCATTCAATGTCTTTAATTATTCATAATAGCCTCATTATGATTTGGGCAGAACGTACATTCTCAAAGGTACCTATAAAAAGGAGATATATGATCAGTTGTAGGGGGGCGAAAGATTATTGAAATATACATTAGTATCATTCGTTTTCTTGATTATTATATTGCTACTCAGAATTATTTCGTTTTATTCATTTTCTTGATTATCAGTAACCCGAGTTCTTCTAAATTCTAACTTTGACTAAAATTCTATTTTTTGGTTAAACAATTGTAATATTGTAGAAGTTGAGTCATCAATATATGCTTGATGTGATACCAAAAATACGCTTCTATACAAATGAATGAAAGGACTAATAGGTGTTTAAAAGACTACCACAAAAAAATAAAATCTCAAAGGTCAAAATAATGGTGTTACTCATAAAATAGAAAATAAAACAAAGCAATAGTGTAAGTGGATTTATTGGCAGAATGATGAAAATATAACTACACCCTTTTCTCAAGCGTACACCATCACACTTTGCCGAATATGGTTGTCCATTAGACACGAGAAACCTCCTTCCCTTTTACCAGCAAAATAAAATATGGTATAAGAGAAGATATAGTACAACAGAGACAATAAATGATGCAGGCAATCAAGGATAATCTGAATCAAGCCCAAATAGAATGAAATATTTTACGTAGAAAAGAGGTTACAAGGGGTTTCAAAAATGGCACAGGTGTATCTAAAGTTACAATCCTATAGTCAACTTGAACTTGAATCAACTTTTCTTTTATGTTTTAAAAAAAATGCTCTTGAATAGGGTATAACATTAACTTTTGACAACTGAAGGTAGTACAAACATAATGATTGACTATAAAAAGTATTTGAATGTTGCATAAACAAATAACATGCAGAGGTAAGGAACTTTCTATAATTCTATGCAAGTACTATACTTTGCACAACTAATTCTCTGAATAAGAGAAATCACATAAAGAAATAAATTCTAATGCTCATATTTGAAGTGCCACTGTAAGCCCGATGATACTATCTATCTACTCCTTAAGAAATACCAGGTATTGCATTTTCTATTGTAACCATAGAAGAAATAGAGCAAACCAGAGAGCACAAGTAAATTCAAACCAAAAAGGTAGTTAAATGATCTACTATTGCCTTTTTTCCGCAAGCAGTTTGATCTTTAGTTACAGACTTACAGGACTTCCAAGTTGTAATGTTCACGTGTACACAAAGGATAAAACTAAAGTTCAAATCGAAGCACGTGTAGTGCTGTATATTCTTCGAGTTATACCCTTGGTCCGTAGCCATCAGAGCCACCATCAAAAGTAGTATATGTACAAGTCATCAAAAGTCATATGTATAGGCAGGCCACATAGTCAATAAACTGTAAATATTAAGAAAAGACATGTAGTCATTATCAAATGTGAAAGAACAAAATATAATTTTTCTTTTAGCTTCTTATTATGACTAAAGATAGGTTTTAGAGCCAATTTTTTCATGAGGAATTATGAAGGAAAACAGAATTCAGGAAAAAGAAAATAATACAAACTATCATGATACACTTTGTATCCTTTGGATTGTTATGGTAGATGGATGTAAATAACACCGACAAAGTAATTCAATATTAAGAGCTTTAGATAATTTACTTTTTATATGACACTATTTAATTCCTCTGAATCTTATTGTGCAAAGTATGACGAACTTTAAAATTTCACTTATTATAGTCCTCACCTGAAGAGCTAATTTGTACAAAAGATCAAAAGGTGTAAGTCTCCACCTATAGTAAAGAAACATCTTAAAATATAGAGAAAACAAGGAAACAAATTTTGTATAAAGAGGGAATGGAAGGAAAGTTCAGTCCCCACTGAAGAAGATGGCCATGGACATGGTAAGCACGTTGAACAGTCAAAACATAAAGTGAATTGTATGAAGCAAACAAAACATCATGAATATTTATTCTTTAATCATCAAATGTTCAAATATGCATGGGAGAATGAGAACACTACATTTGTGAGGACAAAACTGCCTAGTGCAATACTTTTGACTGCTCTAGTATAGAGTATGGTGAACGTTATCTTCTTCCAAGGAGATATATGGGAAACATGAAAAGCAGAAGCACTTAAATGGGTTATGGAATGCACAACTTTTAACAATATGTGTTTGAAAATCAACAAGATCATGTTCCAGAAAAATATTAAAAAACTATTTGATTATCCAACAATTTTGGAGTAATATATCAGCTTAGAGTTTCTAGTGACAAAGATAAATCTAACGACTCAATAACTTCCAACACGGTACCTGTATAGACTATAGTTCTATTTGTTGTAGTAGATTCAATGTCTCTTATTATAGAGATTTTTAAATTTTATGGTATATACAAAGAAGCGACAGAATGGAACTTTAGTGCAACAACCTGTCTGATAGTACTTCCTACAACCTCAATTAATTTTATAATCTTTTGTATCACTTTAAAGAATAATATGTATCTTTATAACAAATTCATAATTGTATATATAACTTTTTTATTCCACCAAATGTTTTACTATGAAGCATTTGGGAAAAGGGAATTAATATCTAGCCATGACAAAATTTAATGTGTTGATGTTGAGTCTTTTTGATATGTAGTGTTTAGCGAATGAGAAAATTAAAAGCAAAAGAGATGTGCTTACATGGAATCAGTTTGCAATTGATTTTATATAAGAACTAAACGGAATCACACTAACTAATCATTATTGGTTAGGTGTTGTTTCTTCTACTTATAGCGAAACAAAGAATTGATGGAGAGTCTTCTAAATTTTGATATATAAATGAGGAATAATCCACTTAATTCTGGCAGTAGAAATTTTAATAATTTATTGGTTGTAGTTTTCATTGTCTATACACTCAACCTATTTTTCATACGACGTATTCAAGATAGTTTACAAACCTTCACTTTTTCTTTGCCGGAGTGATTGGCTCAATATTTTGCTTTTTACTAGAAGAAGCATTTTTTCTAGTTGGAGTTGTCCGCTCAGTCTGTTGTCTTTTGCTAGATGATGTAGCTCCCGTGATTAGTTCTTTTTGTTCCTTCGGGGATGACAAATTGTCAAGCTCTTTTTTACTGCCTTCTCCAGCATTTGGCAAAGTTGTTGGTGCTGGCAATTAGAAAGTATCTTGCTTTTTAACATACGACAGAATGAACAGCTTTGCTGGTATTTCATCCGATGTCCTGGAAAATGATTTCTTTAGTTGTACTTTGAACACTTTGTCAGCAAGATGTTGCTGAATAGGTTGAAGAGACATCATTCATTTCATTTTGCATTCAAAAATGAGTTCGTCAAGCTCTAACACTTCAGTTGAAGTAATGAATTTAATCAAATTTTAATTCTCATTTGTACCTTTATCTTAGTTATTTCATAGATTTGTTTAGCTTTCATATTGTTGTAATTGTCGATCCATTTTCATCTGCAATTTCAACTTGAAATCGGCATCTGTTATACAATATCATTGCACGTTATTATGCATTTATAAAATCCATGTGAAAGCACTTTCAATTTGAAAATCAAACAAAATTATGGTACCTGGGTATTAACATCGCATGTTGATCGCAATTCACACAGTCGATAATTTTTATTATGGAAGTTCTAATAAATTGATTGCATTTTGAACACACTAACTCGTAAAATTGCCGATCATCATCTAGCAGTGACATTTTACCTTCCACATGAAAAGATTGCATCTATTTAACATGAAGGGGAGCTGATGATTAGTTGGGCTGTTGTTATAATGTTCAACCAAAATAGGCAGAATACATCGACATCACCTTAAAGTTGTTAGCACTTTTCACTGAGATACTTTATATTAAGTTTGATCCATTTGAATACTTTAACCAAGGCTTTATTGTGTTATTTAGATATAAAATTCGTAGGCAGCCAAACACAAAAGGTACGTGTAATTCACACGTCAAAGTGATGAATAAAGCGAAGACACGTTGATTTAACTTTTAAAAATTAAAACAACTTGAAAATAAAATAAATATAGTATAAACAAGAACTCTACCCCGCGCATTATCATCTTCCCCAATAGACTAATCCTCAAACATGTTTGCTCGATCTCTGAAATTGTCACTAGCTTCCACCTTGAACAAATTTTGTTCCATCAACATTATTTCCCATGTCATTCCCAAAATCTTGCAAAAACTCAGATAATTTAATCGTCTCAAATGCCATGAATCTCCCCAAAAAAAAGTCCGGCGAACTTTACAAACAAATATGGAGGCTCCGCCCATTATGGGCCAAACTTTGTGAACCATTTAGTGATCTATTTTTGGTCAGTTCTTTTTTATTAAGGCTATAATATTTCGAGGCCAATCTATATTGGGTAGTGGTGGAAATGGAGCATGGTAAATCGAGATTCAGTTGTAATTCCCTCCCCCCTCCCTCCTACCCAAATTTTAAGAATAAATGTAGATAGCTTTTAGATTTAAGAAGAATCTTACTTTTTATTTGATTTAGAAGAACTAAATTTAATCTATTCTTGTCCTTGTGAAACAACATGGCTTGGGGAAGAAAGCCACACATGCATGCAAAAAATGAGGGATTGATTGATCAGGAATCGGACAGTAGAAAAAAAGAAGTATGGAGAATTTGGTGAGACCATATCATGTTGAGAAGAAAAGAGAAGTTGGCCGAATTTTTTTTCGGCAGAAGCTGTATATTTCCAGCAAGAAGTATGTGAGTTTATTTTTTTGGATGAATCCACGCACTTGAAAAATGTGAGAAACGCTTTCTTTACCATGTCAGCATATTGTATTTAACTGACACAGTAAAGACCTCGTTAAAGTGTTCAAATAAAGCAAACTTGAGATAAAGTGTCTAAGTGAAAAGTAAGGATAACTTTAAGGGATTGTCGAGGTATTCAGCCACCAAAATATATAGTAGTATATGTTACATGCATAACGCTGTTGTGATTGAATATTTACAATAGGTACAGCCTCGTCATGTAGTGATACATGAAGAGGCGATGGAGTTGTCTCTGCAGAACTACACTGTGTATATGTCCTCAAGGTTTCTTCATTATCTTTCACCCTATAAATAGACACATGCATATATATCATTTTTGGCACTTTACATAATTATCTTTTGTCCATGACTATATTGATGTAGTACTTTCGCATATGTATCTCATATCAGTTCATCAGTTCTGCAGCCTGTGGATATAATGGATTTACCAATATTGGAGAATTATATCTTGTTGTCAACAATGTTCCTGTGTTGTTCATCTATGAGTACGGAAAAATCTGAATTTATTAATCTTCGTTATCATAACAAACTAAATAAAAGAAATTGATAATTTTCCACCACATGTACATACTAGTTAGTTGCACTCAACTTTCATAGCTTGTTTTAAACTTAATCACATAGAGGGGTGTAGTGTTACTGAGAAGTGAGAACTAAATATTTTTCTTTGTGTTAGATAAGCTATCTTGGTATTTAGTTGTACTTTACACCTATATTTTTTTCCCAATATGCTTATTATTAATTTGTTTGACTCATAGACAAGTTTTATTAGCTTTGACAGAGTATCCACAATATCTTATATATGACTACATTGCCAAATCAAGAACTTAGAAAACTACTTAAGAGTCTTCTATTTCTATCTGTGCCATCATACCAAATGTCTAAGTGAACTATTGAAACATGCTATAGGAAACAAAGAAAAGTAACCAATGTTATTAGTTATGAGGGTCATTGGGAGCCTTTACAAGTGGAATCGACATTAGTTATATGGATCTTTGAGTAACAACGAATCCTTTGAAATTTATGGAATGGAAGATGGGCTAAACTGTATGAGTTTGAAGAAATAAGGAGAAGTTTCGTAAATTGAATAATAGTGGACTGAATATGTCAAATCCTAATCCTGACTTTAGAAGGGAGAAGAAAAAATTTCAGAAGCTAGGGAGAGATATTTAAAATTTATACATACCGAGTCTTCAATATTTTTAACAGATTCAATGGCACATGTTAAGGCGACACGAGGGATGGAGAACATTGTCAATAACATTTCATAGTTCATGTGGAAAGGAACAACTCACATACAAAATCAACAAGGAAGCAGAAATATACCTGGGTTGCTGCCATGAAGGAGTGGGCCACACAGAAACATCGCAGACACGGGGGAAGGGGAACAAAATTCCAGCTGACAAAAGGTCTATTGAATGGAGAATTGACTTTTTGCGGAGATGTTAAGTCAGAAGAATTGGTTATACCACAAAACATGATATCTTGAGTTATTTTCCCATGTGTGAGATCCTTGTAAAACAAATTATAGGTAATAGACAGTGGCGGATCTAGAATTTCTAAAGAACAGATGCACCACTACCAAACATATATTTTTTCTCTAGCTTATGGTGGAGAATGAAGGTATTTAACAACAATAAAGGAATTAGAAGTTATTGTCATGCATGGTCTCTTTGTCATTCCAACAAAAAAGGTAGAAAATTAATTATGCAATGTGTTAACAATGTAAAGTCAAATTGGACAAGAAATTACTTATCTAAGTATGATACTGCAATCCAATAAGCAAAAACTTGCAGAAATTGATCTCAAATCTTGTAAAAAGAAATTGAGTCGCATTTGAAATTCAGTTCTGAGATCCACGAAAAACCTTGATACCAGCCAGATTATTCATTATCATGTAGTGTGCTTATTTTTATTTTGGGCCAGCCACTCATCACATAAGAGCTACTGTGACCAGCAAACATTAGCTCAACTCTAAATTTATGTGCATCTTTTAGGAAGCCTCATAGGGCAGAAAGTAAAATACCAAAGAGAGGCAGAGAGAATAGGTCATTTAATATCACATGGGATCAGTAGCCTAACTCACTACATACACTAAAACAACCTCAATGCCATATTGAAAGGCTCCCAGATCCCTCACTCTCTTGCAGACTAACTTGGAGGGGGCTTCTATTGCATTATCTGTCGGTCTTCTAGATAGAAATAATTAACAATACCCCTTAATATGTTCCACTTCAAATCTTTTCAATGACCTTCTAATCACACAGAACAATAGACTCCAACTTAAGCTTAACACATGAATGTATTGAATCAAGTCTAATAGTAAATTCAATACGATTGTTGATGAGTTTCTTGTTATTTTCTTCACTTTCAAACACACACGAAAAGAGACATGCAATAATAATTTGAAATTTTTCTCATCTTGTTCCTCCATATTATTCTTTTGGCGGGTTTAAGTAACACAAAAAACTCATAAAGACATAAAAACATAATAGATGAGACAAACTTGCCAGGTTGAGATGAAAAAATCTGGAAGCCTCAAAGCAGAAAGAAACGAAGAATGAGAAACAGAGGATGTTCTGGGATTTTTTGAAGAGTACACCACCAACTTTTTAACTTTTATGTTAATCTTATTTTTCAAAATCTGTCCTTGACCGTGTGTAAAATCAATCTCTGCAGTGATACAAGGAGACATTTGTCACTTAATCAAGAGTTGGCAGTGAAATACTTTTTTAAATACTGTAGAAATTATTATACTTTTGTTCCACGTAAGCTTAATTTTTTTTTTCTTTCTATCAATCACAATTAATATTTTTAGACTTTCCAGCTTCTTCTTTTCTTTTTGTTTCTTAAATACTTATCTTTTTGTTGAGTAAGGACAAGATTTTGCAAGATAAGATTAATAGGACATAAAAGGAATTAATTAAAAATTGTAAGGATAAATGTAGAACTGTAACAAATTAAGATCTACTACTGTGAGGACGACAAAACTCTTCCTTATGTCACTTATTAATATTAGCAATATAATTCTATATTTTTTTTAAAGGGTTAATTAGTTATCCATCCGAGCATGAATGGTTTGGAATAATGACAATAAGAATATATTTTATTGATATAGACCAATGCTGAAGAATTCCTTGGAGTCGCTAAATGCAAGGGTGTATACAGGGGTGGATGGAGAGTATTGCCTACGGGTTCGAATAAATCCAATAGTTTTTTGTTTAGATATTATATTTGTATTAGAAAATCTATTAAATATGTATAAATACTTAATTGCGAACCCAGTAGCTAACGAACTATGGGTTCGATACGTCTCTGTGTGTATCCAGCCATACGTTGAAGAATTCGCTGCAATTGCTTAAATGGTGATATATAGATTAATCGGTAAAGGGTCTCATATGTCCCTATACTATTAAATTGTTTAAAAATGTCCTTCGTTATATTATCGGGTCAAAAAACTCCTTACCGTTACACTATCAAGCAAAAATGCCCCGAAATAGACTCATGGCGTTGATTTAAGGCTCAAGGCAATTTGATTCTTTTTAATAACCCAAATTGGACCGAATCCACTCCAACCCACATACTTCAGAGAATATGAGTACTATTAAACCAAGGCAGAATCAATAGTTCATATCTAACATTCTCTTGATTTTGAAATATTATTTTTTATTTGTATTGTAACAAATATATCTTTTAAAACTTCTTATGTATGTTAACCGAAAAAATCAAAAATCCGACAAAAATTAAATCGGTAAAAAATCGACTTAATTGGTTTGGTTTGGTTCCAATATTTGAAAAACCGACTTACTTCGTTTGGTTTCTTTTTAGGGAAAAAGCGACCCAAATCGAACTATGAACACCCCTAATGTAGATCATCATATGGTAACTTTTTTGTCGAGGTCAAAATAATTCGATACCAATTAAACCTATAAATATGAATAATCAAAATTTAAATTTGGGGAGAAGGATGCGTTTTTTAGTATTTGCTGCTATTTCGGTCACTGTCACGCTATGTTTTGTACGCCTTTCTCCCACTTGAATATGTATTTTCGGTTTACTATATGTGTTGTTGTACATATCTTGTTAAATTATTGTGTTGAGATAAAACTAGATGTACCAAAGTAATATTCGAAGAATGTTAGTTATTCTGATTTATAAAAAAAATATCTTGATGGTTTTCAAGTTTTTAGATATTTTATCAACACAATTTTATTGTGAATATGAGCAATGCCGATTACGGTTACAAATATTTTACCTCTTACAGTTGTAGCCTTATTTTAAAAAAATATTTTCGATTCCCAATACATAAATGAACTCCAGTATCATTTTTTCTTATGTATGTTAGTGTCACCATATGTGTAATAGACTAAGTTAAAATTGATCTTCCATGATAGCTTATGTAATAGCACATAGATGGTATATAGAAGTTTGACAATAACGTCATACATGCAAAAATTATGATACTGATCAATTTACTTCTAAGTATATTTTTATCCCCGAATTCAACTTTCGTCTTCTGAAATTAAAGAATACTACTTTTAAAATATAATACTTAGTTATCTAACTAACATGACTAAATTGATCATTTGTGTAAGTTCTGATGATGTCCTTTTATTTTGAATTCACGTATTATGCTAATGTAATAATATTTTTTGACTTTGAAATGATTTAAATGGTTAAACCATCACATGCCATTATTAACGTGCAACGCATAGTTCACTGATCCCGAATTCAACTTTCGTCTTCTGAAATTAAAGAATACTACTTTTAAACTATAATACTTAGTTATCTAACTAACATGACTAAATTGATTATTTGTGTAAGTTCTGATGATGTCCTTTATTTTGAATTCACGTATTATGCTAATGTAATAACATTTTTTGACTTTGAAATGATTTAAATGGTTAAACCATCACATGTCATTATTAACGCGCAACGCATAGTTCATTGAGCATATTTGTGCCAAACTATTAACGACGAGCATATCTGTCCTAATTCGCATAGTTCACTGGCATATATGGTTCTTTTCTGTATTGGGTATGTTGTTATTATTGATAGTTAACAACTCTGCGCGCCGTCTGTGGGGATCGAACCCACGACCACGTGGTTAAAAGCCACGCGCTCTATCACTGAGCTAAGAAGGCCTGATTTATTATATCAGCTTAATGAACTTACTTATATAACAGCTAATATGGTTAAGTTTTCAAACAAAAAATGATACTGGAGCATAAGTATAAAGCACCAACTTTATAAGAAGACATGTTGTATGGTATCAGCTTAATGTACTTACTTATATACAACTAATATGGTCAAGTTTTCTAACAAAAAATGATACTGGAGCATAAGTATAAAGCACCAGCTTTATAAGAAGGCCTGTTGTACGGTATCAGTTTAATGGGAGAGATGCACGCCGTCTATGGGGATCGAACCCACGACCACGTGGCTGAAAGCGATGCACTCTACCACTGAGATAAGAAGGCCTGTTGTGTGCTAGCTACTAGAGCTGTCAATATGGGATGGGCCGGGGCCGGGCTAGCCCAACCCACCCACCCGACCCCCTATATACCGGGCCGGGCCGGTTCCGATTTTAACCGGTCTGGGCCGGTTCGATTTCGGATCAACCCCACCCGTTAGACACCCTTAGTCCAAACACCCACTTAAACAAATCGTTTTGAAGATTCAACTCCATGTTGATAAGTGTTTTAATGTAAATCTTTGTATTTTCGTAATGGTATGAATTAGTAATAGTACAAGTTACTATATTTTAGGGACTGTTTGGAAAGCCACCCGGTAATTAAAATTATAGTAATTACTAGGACAACAGTTACACAATCTTGTAATTACACAATATAATACTTACGATGACCTGTTTGTTTATCATAACTTAATTACAGTGTAATTACAATAGTACAGTTTGGTTGCACAAGTGTAATTACACAGTTAGATTAAATTAGAAATTAAATAATTATCAAAACTTAAAAGTTAATATAATAAAAAATATATGCATATAAATACTATTTTATAAGTATAAATGATATTAACTTTTATTTTTAAGATGCTTATTTTTTCATGAATATACATTAATTAGTAATCATATATTTATAATAAGGGTGTTAAACGGGCCGGGTCAGTTCGGTTCCGGACCGGCCCAGACCGAACCAGATCGGTAGAACCCGGAACCGGCCCGGACCGGTAGGGGGGCTGGGTTGGGTTAGCGGGGTTGGGCGGGTTGTTCCGTTTACATTTTAAATACCGGTTATCCGGACCGGTAAAACCCGTTAGATGAACAGTGCCGTTAAACCGATTAACCGGCCCGGCCTAGACCGGCCCAGACCATGAATATACCATGAATATACTACAAATATACCATGATTATACCAATTATTATATACTAATTAGCATAATTTAAAATTGTTGGAATTTAACATATAGTGTATATATTTAGGGTATAAAACTATAAATGCTCAAATTATAGAATATGATGGTAACGTATTATTTTTAAAATATGCTATATATGTGTTATTTTAAGATTTTAAAACATTTGTGTTATTTTAAATTATTACACGTATTTATGCTTAATGTTTTAGTTTGTTAGATTAATTTGAAGTATTATTAATTTATTATGCATGAAAATTTAGTTTTACTATTTTTTTATTAATTTACTTTTTAAATGCAAACTTTAATTTTATAATTTTAAAATAAATGTAGCACTTGCAATTTATAAGTGTAATTTTTTCCCATCTTTCTTGTATTCTTTATATTAATACAAAGTATTAATATAACTTACAATAGTTATACAAAATATATAAAAAAAATTAAAAATACACTAAACCCATCCCGGCCCGGCCCCCTCAACTCGTAGCCCTTACGGTTCAATTTTTATCCGGATAAACTCGAACCGGTTAAGAACCAACCCGGAACCGGCACGGACCGTAAACCGTACGGGTCCAAAAAAAATAGGCCCGACCCGTTAAACACCCATAATTTATAACTAATATTGTAAAAACAAGTGATATATATTTTCCAAATTAATAATACTTAGTTTAATTAATTATAAAAAATAAACATACCTTTTGTAAGTCATCATGGAATGCATATTTGATAAAATAAATTAATATTTATAAATATAATGGCATAATATTATTCAAATATTTGACAAAATTAATATATCAAATTCTAACTAAAATAATGAACAATATGCAATATGAAATAACAAGCCAATGCTACTAAAACAAGTAAATTGAAATCATAAATATAACACAATCTCGAAAATAAAAAATAGTTTAACATATATCAAATTCCAACATATAATAATAATAAGTTTGAATACAACTTAAGATTAGCAAACATTATAAGTTTATAATCTCATTCAACAACAAAATTCTACTATAATGACATCACTCATTATATGCCAAGTTTGTTTATAACTCATTATTTCTAGTATTAGGCGTAATTTCAAAAAACTAGAATAATAACACAGCTATGCTATATGAAGAAAATAAAATAAATAAAAAATTAGAATATATTAGAATATACGAGCAACTACATGAAATTACAAGAAATAAAAGTAGAAAAATAAAAATATATAATGTGCAAAGAAAAATATATTAAAATAAAAAAATAAAAATAATGGAAACAATAAAAAGTTATAAAAAAAGAAATTAAAAAAAAAGAAAAGAAATTAAAGAGATAATTTTATAATTAAACAGTATAATTACCACTTCTCAGCTCCTTGAATTGGAGCGCGTAAACACGCCAAACGTGAAGCATGTTGTAACACGTTACGAAGATTAGCTTTCCTAGTAAAAAGATACGACAATCGGTAACCTTCCTCTAATATTCAATCAATCAGTAGCTATCTAGATATTTCCCTAACCTACTCATCGCCAGCCCTTACCCCTACTCATCAGTCAACGCATCTCAATCGTTAATCATCTACCAGCTGATTCAATCCAAGCCGTCCGATCACCCTAACCCCGCTATAAAATAACGCCTCATCTCTTCATCATCTCGCATCCCATTTTCAATCTCTTCCGTCTCCACTGCTAATCTTTTCTCTTCAGATCTGGTCCTTATCATTTCTCTGCTTCTGACACTGTCTTCAGATCTGTGTAGATCGTTCGCTGATCTACCGTTTGAGTATGGTTTCGAGTTCCATCGGAGATTGGCTTTTTGATTGTTGGGCCGGAGGTTTTGTTACGAACCGTTTGGCTTTAAGAAATGCGTTGATGAAAGCTTCATAATTTGGAAGAGTAGCTCTTGTCTGCTTGTTAGTTGTTCCAAAGCAACCAAATCTGGTTATTCAAGTCGGTTGGATGTTTCATCGTTTGCTGCTTGGGTTCTGTCGGTTAGCCTATTTGTTTCTATTATTTTTGCATTTATCTACCGTTTTGGACCAAATCTATTTATTGACATCTGCTGTGGTGTTTCTGTTTGCTGCAGATTTGATTCTACATGCGGCTCAAATTGACCATATATCTGTTCTGTAGATCTGCTTGACTAATCAGATCTGATTGGTGCTCCAACTGTCGAACTGTGGGTCGATTAACCGATGGTAATCGGCGAGGTTGTGGTTGTTAGAAAAGGTTTATCATTGTTTAATTTGTTATCTATTATGAGTTGCATCATTGATGAACATTAACCTTTCTGATACGCATGCATATGTACGAGTTAGTTGTATTGTCATAGAGAAAAAGAGAGGACATGTGAGATTTTTGTTATTGTTTCCCGACCTTTGCCATGATGGGTGCGCTCGCATGGCAGGTCACAATACCCAATAAAGTTTCTATTTTTTGTTTCGGGAGAGGAGATGGCACAGGGTTTTTGCCTGGCGCTCCTCTCTTTGTGTCGTCTTGTCTTTTGTTCTCTTGTTCCCTAGATATTATGCGCAAGATCAATACCACCAAGAACGTCACATCAGATTGTTGGATACTTGCCCTTTGAATGGTGTTCTATTATTCAAGGGCAAGTGACTCGTGCATCTCTTAAATTTGACATCGGTCAGGCTAATGCTAGGATTAATCTGCTCCAGCACTCCAATCAAAGGTACAAGAACGAATTCCCTCCACTATCATTTACGTTTAACTTAGCATATAGCATATTGCCGTTCCATAAGTCTTTCAAATAGTATTCCTTAAAATTTTTAATGCTCATCTTAGACTACGATGGCAGTATTGATCTAATTGTCAAAAATGAGATCTAACTGTTAATTCCAAGCTACCGAGGCATGCTAGTAAGTTGTTTATTAAAAATAAATGCTCTTTAATCAATAGTATAATGTAAGATTATGGAGGCTGTATTCTAGCTTAGTGTAATAACCAACTCTTTTGCAAGAAAAAAATGTTTCTACATTTGTTATCAACAAACACCTTGGATAACTTAATTGCGTTTTTGAACGGATAAATTTGTTTTTCAAAATTAGGTTTTGCAAATATGATGTTTGTTCCCTTGGGCCGACAGGCGTGCGACATACGTCCTAGTTGGTTCTTAAAAAATGAGATTGTTAACCCTGTGAATCATCCATTACCCCACCTCTTGTTTAGATTTCCTATAAAAAATGAGATTATTAACCCTGTGAATCATCCATTACCACAACTCTTGCTTAGATATCCGATGATTTAGAATGCTAGCTCACTTACAAGTCATTCGAATGTGTAATGTGGATTTTTTAATTCAAATGGTTCGCTGTCGTCCTAATATTTATTAGTCTGTGTCATATTAGAGTTTCATTAGTCAGTTATTGATTGGTAGAACTAGTGGGAAAGTCGCTGTTCTATTGTTGTAATGTAATAGTGAATTTGAATGGGAAGTTTTGTCCGAGTGCATTTTTTTGTAATCTTGGAGGGGTGAATATGTATGTACTCAAATATGTTTCAGTATTTGGAGAGTATGTCATTCTTCTCTCCACTGGCTTTGGGATGGTTCTAGCTACTTGTTGAAGACCAATATAAGTATGTGCCTCTGCTGAGCTGATCAACCAACTTGGGATGCTACTGAATTACAGTAAAAAAGGTGACTTGGGATGCTGCTGAATTACAGTGAAAAAGGTGATATTGTACTGCGTAAGTGTCAGCTCTGTCATGAATTGAGGCTTCTTTATTTGTTCGAATACTTTCAAAGTGTTGCCGCCTTAGTGGCGGCTGTACCTCGTCCAGATTGTTTGGTATATTGCTGGAGCAATAGGGTTAAATTTTAAGTTCCAAAATTCAGACTACTGCTTTTAAAGAAAGCAGCAGCATCATCCTGATACCTGCACGCGGGTCTTACAACTTTAATTTTATTTTATGTCTTCGATCTATCTAAATTTTTGCTGTCTTTTGGGAAATGGATATTGCAACTTTTGTAGATGATAGAAAACTGGTTATTACCATGCATTTATTTGAGATTTTTCTTTTGTGTGTAGTAGAGGATATTTCAGAAAATTTGCTATCATGTGCCAATTCACTAGGTTGTGGAAGTTCATTTCTTTTTGCTGAAGATTGCTTCAAGGAATATGGTTCATGTGTTGTCTTGATCGTTTGTAGAGGTAATGGCATGCTTAATATCCATTGTTGGTAGTTTATTATATGCTAACTAGTTATTTATTACAGGTTATATTGCTCTTACTCGTAATAACTGCCAAATTCTTGCCCATTTTACGAGGGGAATGGCCATGTCTTAGTGTACGTGCTCTCGATAGGGAGAGCATACAGGTGTTTATAGAGAAATGTTTCATAAATTTCATAGTTTCTTCTTGTTCTTCAGTGGCTGAATTATTTGACTATTTGAAGCTGCAAAATTTCGTAGTTTATAGAGAAATGTTGTAGTTCTTCCTCACTTTATACTTTCAGTTGCTCAAATAATAAAATCAAATGTAAAGTGTACCGAAATAAGCAATTAATTTGGCTATTTTATATTTTTGCATTAAAAGGAATACTTGCTTTTTCGGAAATATTTCAAACTAGTGATGATTTGTAGTACACTTTGTAGAACACTTTTTGGTTCACTAATCTTTCTACTTTATTTTATATATATGGTGGCCTTTGGGTAACGTTTTTCAAATCTTTTTTGAAAACATTGTGTGTTCATAAATAATTGATTTATTTTGAAAAATTTCTGAAATTATTTTTCAAGCTTCCAAAATTTAATTTAGGGTAAATTTTGGGTGAAACTTTTTCTGCCACTCACAAAACTTTAAATTTTTTTTCAAATAAAATGGATGCCAAACATGACTTTGAATTCAATAATTATTTTTCAAAATTACTTCAAAAAATTATTTTTTCAAATTTCAATTAAATCAAGCTCGAAATGAGCTCTATATCTTATACCCCCTTATAAAATTTACTTATGGAGTTAGTTTGTCCTAAACATGTACTATTGTTTACAACTTTGAGATCATGCTGTGAAAATTAAAATGTAATGAGTCACTCCTACTTGAACATGTAGTATTATGAATCGTCGGTAAAACCGTGTTAATAGTAGAATAAAGTAGTCAAAGTCTAAAGAGAATGGTAGAAAGCTTCATTATTTTTTGAAATGGATTAAAGTTAAGACACTGTCAATTGGAACTTTTAAGTAAAAGCATTATAGAATAAAGTAGTCAAAGTCTAAAGAGAATGGTAGAAAGCTTCTTTATTTTTTGAAATGGATTAAAGTGAAGACTGTCGATTGGAACTTTTAAATAAAAGCATTATTTGTTTGGAAGTCATTTTTTATAACAATATAAGTTTTTCTGGTTTGTTAATTGTGTTATAACTTAAAACGTCAATTATTGGTTTGATGGATCCAAGAGCTCGGCCTCTGGGGGAGCGCTCAATTGTGTTCAATTGAGAGGACGGTGGTTCGAATCCACCTGGATTCCTTTTGCACAGTTTATTATCACTATATTCTTAAATTTTAAGTAATATTAGAATTTAATATTGTGTGAGTCAATTACTAACTGTTTTTTTGGGTAGAACTAGTTCCTATGTGCGTGCCACGCACGTAAATATCATTCTTTCTTTGAATGAGAGCAGTAACCTCATTGAACAATATTTTTGTCATACCTCATTGAACAATATATTTGTCAGATTTTCATAGTTCATAAGTTTATTTCTTGTGTGTCTAAAGATGAAGATGAAGTTTTAATTTATTTAGTGTTGAATATGGACCAAATTTAAAGAATACATATTTTTAAATCTATATTCCTTTGTGTTTCCTCGTTGTATTAGAAGCAAGTTATTTAATATTAATAACATCTTCTTATGATATAGAGATAAAATATATAATTGGAGAATGACAACTTTTTTGTCATGGTTTCTTTTCTCTTATTTTTTTTCTTTTTCGTTTTTACTATCTATATTTATATTATTATATTAAAAATAAGAAAGTCATTAATAAAATATGATATCTTTTATCTTTTTACCTTTTAAAAATAAATTTTGTATTGTATAAAATAATTATTTAAATTATTTTTTTAATTATTAGAATGTTATAGTCAACTAAATTTTCATTACTAATCTTTTCTTGTTGAATTAGGTAGGAATTTTATAATATAAATATATATTAGTAAAACAAAGATACTATCTATAGAAAATAGAAGTCAAATCTCTTCAAAAATCAATTAAAATTTTGCATAGAATAGAACTTTTAAATCCACCAAAATTTGTGTGCTTCGTGTTGTAATAAATTACAGCCGCTAAAGAGACATCCTAATTTGCAATGGAAACTAATAGAACTCTTCCTAGGGCATACTATTTATAGTTTTGTCCTTTTCATACGATTTCTTATAAATACTCATGGGGTATAAAAGATGATCAATATTTTAGAGTTATTTTTATTGTTCGATATTCAATATAGAACATTCGTACTTTTATAATAGTATCTATAAACGTGCGTTGCACGTTAATAATGACAAATGATGGTTTAAACATTTATTTATATGAAAGAATAATAAAATTTAATTAATGAGAGTAATTTTATGTATAATAATACAACAATCAAATGCCGAAAAATATTATTACATTAGCATAATACATGAATTTAAAATAAAAAAAAATTAAAACTTACACAAATGATCAATTTTGTCACGTTAGATAATAATTATTATTATACTTTAAAAGTATTTAATGTGATGGTATCTTAATGAACGTTTCTTTATGAATAATATTTTTTTCTGTTTAATGTTTCCTCCTAATGCTTTGGTTGCTCTGTCTCAACTAGAACTCTTGATATCCCTCTTGAAAGTGTAACATGCTGTTGTTCGTGCAAGAAAATATATTGCAGTTAATATAGTCCAATATTTAGGATGCTTGTCCTTGTATATTTATTATATTTGTAAAACATAAATATACTAAAAATTATTTTTATATAAATTTAAAAGGATATTCCTTAGTTTTGGAAGATGAAAGTTGAATACGGGATGAAATTATACTTAGAAGCACATTGACCAGTATCATAATATTTGTATGTATGACGTTATTTGTGAAAACTTATATATACCATCTGTGCGATATTACGTAAGTTATTCGGCGTATCTAAGTTGTCAGTAGCATGACAGACATATTTTTATTCAGAATCAACCTATATCTAATAGAAGATCAATTTTTAGCTTAAACTATTACATATATACGGGTGTCACTAACATACGTAAAAAGATATCAACCTTGACAACAAATATGTATGGTAGAAGGTCATTTGGTATTAAAGTATCTAAGTATAATCTTCTTGGTAGTGATTATTGGTATCATTTTTGCCGAGTCAAAACTTGAAAAATATTTTATTTTTACCATAAAATTTTGCAATACACCTTTTATTTAGTTGATCAACATATTCGTTTCTGCTAGTTAAGATGTTTTTTTCAATTCTATCATGCGATTTACACAATTTGTGTTTTAATCTAATGAAAAAAATATTTCTCTTATTAAATGCACTACTATTACTATTGAAGTTGATAACCAAGTGTTCAGGAAGAACCAAATCATCTTTTATTATATGTTCTTCATTTTCGACACGAAGCAAGACGGCACTAAATCTTGATATGTGTGACGATCCGACCCGTCGTTTCATGTGTTACTGTCCTTTTTTTCCCCGTTTTATACTTGTTCATGTTTCATTATCAGTATGTGGTGTGTTAGGGTTGATTTGAATTGCTATTGGTGGAAAATGAGACACTTAGTCTCTTTAAGGAAGACCTGTTTTGAAAAAGTCAACCGGATGTTGACTTATGAGTTAGAGGGTTCGGATGAGATTTCCGGTAATTTGGTTAGCTTCGGGAAGTGATTTGTGACTTAGGAGTGCGATCGGAATTGATTTTGGAGGCCGGTGTAGAATTAGGCTTGAATTGGCGAAGTTAGTATTTCGGCGAATTCCGATTGATGGGTGAGAATTTGATCCGAGAATCGGAATGGAGTTTCGAGAGTTACAGTAGCTCCGTTAGGTGATTTTTGGTGTGCGTGCAAATTTTCAGGTCATTCGGACATCGTTTGGTCGGGTTTTTGATCGAATGCGCATTTCGAAAGTTTTGAAGAAACTTAGGCTTGAATCCGATGTGAAATGGTAATTTTTGTGTTGTTTGATGTGTTTTGATGATTGGAACAGGTTCGTATGATGTATTGGGGTGTGTTGGTGTTTTTGGTTGAGGTCCCGGGGCCTCAGGGTGATTTCGGATGGTTAAACGGGAAGTTTGGAATTAGGATTTGCTGCAGAAAATGCACAGCAGTTGCAGACCAAAATTGGTCATCGCGTTCGCAGGAGTAGGTTCGCGTTCGCGAAGAAGGATATGGGGAGGCAGGTGGATTACTCTACGCGTTCGCGATGTATGGTTCCGCGTTCGCGGAGGGGTAGCTGGGTGTGTATCGCGTTCGCGAGGGACGAGACGCGAACGCGTATAGGGAATTGGGGCTCAGGAGTTTTTGCCTTTGCGTTCGCATAAGTTCTGCCGTGTTCGCGTAAGTGGCTTTGAGAAAGCTTCGCGTTCGCATTGTGTTGGACGAGTTCGCGAAGGGTAAAGTTGGCCAGTGGAAATTTGTGCATCGCGAACGCGAGAGGGCCCTCGCGTTCGCATAGAATAAATACCAACTGGGCAGAAGGGTATTAATTGATATTTCATCCGCGAGCCTATATTATTTCTCCTCCATTGTTGAGCGATTTTGGAGCTTGGGAGAGCTAATTGAAGAGGGATTCAAGGAGGATTGATTGGAGGTAAGTTCCTTAGCCTAAATACACTAGATTATGTTAGATTTAACATGAAAATTGGTTGAAATTCATCAAAAAGTGATAAAGCTAGAGCTTGAGTTTTTATATTTCAAATTGGAATTTGATAGTTCATTTGAGCTCGGATTTGGGAGTTCTTGGTATGTATGGACTCGTGGCGAGACGAGGAATCCGGAAAGGTAAGTTTTGTAATTTTTCGAGAAGCGGGTCTGGGGCTCGGGTTTTGCTAGCTTCGAAATTTTTGCTATATTTCGATTGTTTTCGATTGGATGTTGTCCCCTTAGTCTATTGTAATGTATTCGCTCTGATTTTGGTTAGATTCGACGCGCGTGGAGGCCAATTTAAGGGGCAAAGGCGTCGCGAGCAAGGAATTCCACCGGTTCGAGGTGAGTAATACTTGTAAATGATATCGCGAGGGTTTAAAACCCCGAATTTGCACATCATAGTGCTGTATTGAGGTGACTTGCACGCCGGATATGAGCGTGGGGTTGAGCACCATTTGGGATTGTGACTTGGTCCATCCCGATTGTTGATTTTACTGCGTACTTGACTGAAACTACTTTTT